>PVKA01008826.1:22514-71305 GCA_004027165.1 Ctenomys sociabilis
GTGATTTTTCTTCTTTTTTTTTTTTTCTTTTTTTATTGAAGAACAAATAGCAATGAGACAGTTTCAAGACAAATTTACTGGACAGATCTGATAAATTAATACACTGCAAACTGTTTTCGTAATGTTTTGGTATCGTACAAGGTGCATACATGATATTATACTTACAGACACTGTTATGGCAGATGTCTCTAATCAGTGAATTAAGAGAGTGTAGCTGTATACTTATCTTATTTTTTATAGCTGAATTATATCACAGATTCAATAATTAATAGTTCCTATACCTTGTTATCTTCCTAGGGATTCTTCTGTTTACAACCTCCCAAAAGCTGGGATTACAAGTGAGACCCACCACGCCCAGTCTCAAATCCCTATTGTTTCTATGCCTACAAGGCCATGGAAGACTGAATTTCACATAAAATTTAACTTCATTTTGGGTACCAGAAAGTACTTGATGGCATTTTAGTGTGAATTCTTCCTTGTCATCTCAGGAATGATTGCCAATATTAATGAATTTCTTTTTAAAAAGCATTATTCTCTTTTACTATTCAGGAGTCTCCACAACAATAATAACAGAAACACAGTTTTGAAACGCTACTACTTGCTTTATATTAACTAACTTGTGTAATTCTCGCAGCCATCTTAAACATCACGTGCCCTATTGGAAGCATGCTGGAGAAAAGTGATGTCCAATTTAAATGAAAGGTGCACCAGGATTACTCATTAGTGTTAAGAGACAACAATTAGACCAATCTGCCCTGCTTAAGTACTGTATTATATCCCTCTGCCTATTTAATCACCCAAAATGTTGTTTTGAATTTTTATGTTTGTGCTGTGACTATTAGATATAATTAAAGTATCTTAGGGGTGTAAATGACTTATAAAAAAAATGTGGTTTCTATGAGGCTCTTGCTACAAAAACCATCCAGGCCTCTGTGTAGCTGGTGTGGATTGAGAAACAGCTTTGTGAGCAGCAGAGGTAATCTGAACAACAAATTTGATGATAACAATATGTAATATAATGACCACTGTTAATTTTCTATTCTTGTTTTGAAATTCTGTACCATTTTTATTGCTTTATGATGTTTTATTTTAATCTTTGCTGTCATTTGTTTTTGCTTTTTTCTTCTTTAAAATGAAAATAAATAAAAATTAAAAAAAACAACAACAGAGATTCTATGGTAGTAGGGAAGGGATGTTTTTGGTAGGCTATCAGGTGGAATTTCAGCCAAGGGTCTGGAAATTTTGCCCCAGATGTATTTTGATTCTTCTCTAACCCAAGATCTGTCTTTCCCAGCCACATTCTCATTTCATTAGAATGAAAGAGTTCTAATCCTCGTGGACAGGCTTTCTTGCAATAGGTTGAGTCTTCACTTCTCCTTTTGCTGACTGGATAATCATCGTTATCAGCAGGCCAACAGGCAATTCTTCCTGCACCATTCACCCCATGTCTGCGCAGATATATAACTTTTCTGGCCCTCTCGTCTTTCATTAATCAGAGCAACAGTAATTGCTTTATTGTTTGTTGTGAGCACTGATGAGATGACATATGTCACGTGCAGAAGAGCAACATCACTTGCCTTTCTGCCTCCTGTTTTCTATTCTTGTTAACCAGACCACTGGTGTGTGGCCCATTCCCTTAGGCATTTTGTTTTGTTCCATATCCACTGTTACTGAGATAAGACTTCTTTGAATTACTAAGTTTTATGTAGCCAGGAGATATACTATAAAGATTCTATATTTAGTCTTCAAAACATTTACACACATATGCGAGACTCACATGTAGTGTTTAAGGTGGCCAAACCATCATTTCTTAAATTGACAGAACATGTTATCAGGAGTTGCTTGTCACCTTGAGGAGCAAGGAGCAGAGAGTCGTGGAGCAGAAATTGAGGGCTTCAGTATGTTGACAAGGATGAGAGGGAAAGCCAGTCACACAGCCATACATTTATTCTATGTTCACTGAGCACATGCTCTGAGGTAAGTACTACAGCAAAGAGAAACAAGACGTTGCTTCTTCAATTCACTCTATTGTAGATTGCGGTGAGGTAGGCACACAGGTAGTTATGGCCTCAGGAAATCTGTGGGGCAGTAGGAGCAGGTACAGCCTGGAGGGACTGGGGCAGCTGGAGGTGCCAGGCATCTGCAAGATGTCAGATTGCTGCAGGGAAAGTGGGGTAAAGGCAGGCAGGAGCATGTCTGTCAGTTTCACAGTTTTATTCTCTGACTAGCTTTATTACGTGTGTATGCAAATCTGAGCCTCAGAGCCTGGCTGGAAACTCACTGAGCTCTTCTGGAGCAAGGCCTTCCTGGTAACACAGCCATCAGTGTGTCCAAGAGCTCAGAAATGTAGTGCGATCTGAAAACCTATGTACAGACCTAGAAGGGTGGGGCTGCCCATGGAATTCACCACACGCAGGTCTTAAAGGCCCACTATCAGTGTCTGGAAGGCCTTGGCTACATGGTTTCATACCCATGAAACCTGGTTCCTTCTGTTTTTGCTTGAAGAATAATAGTGCATGTTCTAAAGTTTATTGTGAGTTTCACATAACATCCTTTTTTTGAAAGTATGTCTGCAGATTTAGCCTTCCAGTTTTTCTTTTTTCCTGCTATATACCCACACGTGCTTTCCTTAACTTGAACAATTTTGCATTCACTTTATTGTAGCTACTGAATTATGTATAATAATAAATTTGTAGTAATAAAAATCAACTTTTTAATCTTCAGAAAGAACAAAGTATTTACTTAGGAGAGAAAAAGTAGAATTTTCCAAGTGGTCAAAATAAGAATTTTTTTTACATTTTTAAAAATAAAAATTGCTATTCTGTACTCTTTGACAGAGTAAATGTTTTAAATAGCAAAAAGAATAATCAGCTTATATGTTTTTCTAAAAAAATTCTAGTCATCTTGCTCAAGGTATTTTATATCCATTCATGAAAAGTCCAATAATCTACATGATATTTTAATTTGTAGGGAATTTCATTACTTTTCAAATTCTTTGCTGACAGTGGTGGCTGAAAGGAGATAAATTTGGCTTTCTTTCCATTACTTCCCTTAGAATTATTTCTTGTTTTGTTAAGTTGGCTCTTGGTATTTAGGGACTCCTAAATATGACAGAGTATGAGGTGACAATTAAGGTTCTAACTTTATAAGGTTCATCTGCCTCTGGGATTTGTGCTGTTACACATCCTTTCACTGGCCTCTTTCTCCCTGGAAAATGCCAACTTCCTGAGGGCAGGCTCTGTGGATGTTCTTGGGTTAGCAGACAATAGGAAAAGCATCCTGTTTATCTGCATTAATATGGAATAGTCAAAAAATTACATAAATTCAAATTGTGATATTAAAACAAAATAATTTTTCATTGCATTTATTTATACATTTAATGAGATTCAGTTCTACATGGCATGACTATAAAGTGTTACAGACATTTCCTTAGTAATTTCCTTTTGTGTGGATTAAAATTATAGGGCTATGCAGATTACAATTATAGCAATAGTACATTTGCAAAGATCCCACCAGGTAAAAAGCAGCTTGTGCTTCTGAATACATCAACACTGCAGAATGCTGCTTGTCCTAATGATTTGGGAATGCCACATGTGGATTTTTCTCTAAGATTTCTGTTGACGATATTAGCCTCCATTTAAAATAACAGCCTGGGTTTATAGTAAGGTAAAGGTAAAATATGTCATGGAAGAAGCAAATTGAATAATGGTTAAGAGGATTTCATTATTCTCAGCAGTGCTTACTGAGCTGGTGTTAACTGGTTGGTGCGGGTTACATTCATGGATTTTGGAAGAGCAAAATCAGAAACAGCTACCTCGCTATAGACAGGAACTGCGGCCCCTGGCTGTGTCCTGCCACAATTTGAACCTCCCCTCTCTCAGTGAATCTGGTGACCTGTGAGCCAGCCTGTCTCTGATCAAGGCTCAACTTCCTCAGCATTCTCTATAGATTTTGTAATTATACCTCTCTTTCTGTCTCTGTCTCTGTCTCTGTCTCTGTCTCTGTCTCTGTCTCTGTCTCTCTCTCTCTCTCTCTCTCTCTCTCTCTCTCTCTCTCTCTCTCTCTAATGGCCTGAGATTTTGAGCTGCTGTGGAAAAATCTAGAAATATAATAGGGACAACAATAATTTCAAAATTCGATGGAGTTTGATTTTAAATAAGGAGAAGATATACAAACCATTTCCTGATTTTATTTCCATTTCCATCTCCTTGACTTTAATGAAATGTAGTCACAGATTTAAAGGCTTGTCTTAAACAGGCAGAATCTTTTTTAAAAAATTTATTTATTTATGTATTTATTTTAGGGAAGGGTCTATAGGGTGTTTATGGTCTCACTACTAGATTGGGTGCATAGTGATCCTCCTGTTTACAGCCTTCTAAGAGGCGAGATTACAGGTGCATGCCACCACACCCAGTCTCAATTACCTCCTCAGTGTGCCCCCAGGGTTGGGACCAGCACAGCAGGCCCAGGTATCAAAACTTGGTCCCTGGGCCTGCTTGCAGGCACTTTAATCCACTGAGCTATTTGGGTGGCCCCAAAATCTTATGTTAGATAACCTTCTGCATTTTAAGCTTTAGGATGTTGGGGAGTGTGGATGGGATCTAGTACTTCAGCTCTGTTCACAAGTGTTTCCATTGTACATGTTAAGAGTAGTGTACTTTAGCTACTGAGAACAACAGTAGCACTGCATGCCTCTGTATTGAGTGTCTGTTGTGTGTCTGATTTCAGGGAGCTTCTATTTCAGTCACATCATCACTGTATGGGTGAGGCAAATCATCTTGCCTCTTCACAGTGCTCTCAGTGGGTGTCTAGGTGTCTCTCACAGGATCAATGCATGTCAGAGTGGAAAAAGACTCAGGTTTATAAGGAAAGGAATAGGAGAGATGAAGGAGTAAAGGATAAAAAATATGTATAGTAGAAAGAAATGGAGATGAGGTTGAACTCATCCGAAGCTGAGCTCTGAGCCTCTCATTGACCCAGACCCCGGTACATGTTGCCCCTTGTCCTACTCTTTCACAGCATTTCAAAGTTAGGGTGCTGCTCCCATCTCATATACCAGGGAGCTGATACTGGTACTCAGTGTTGTCCAGCTACCTCGACTTAGTAGGTCAGGAAAAGGAAGATTTCTGATGGACAACTGAGACTGCCCTTCTCCTCTTTTATGACTCATTACAAAATATTTGGGCAGCCCCATAAATTGATCAA
The DNA here is from genome assembly GCA_004027165.1 of Ctenomys sociabilis. Classification (NCBI taxonomy): domain Eukaryota; kingdom Metazoa; phylum Chordata; class Mammalia; order Rodentia; family Ctenomyidae; genus Ctenomys; species Ctenomys sociabilis. Next base: position 27,720 of record PVKA01008826.1, read on the forward strand.
TGCCCAGTTGAATCAAGCTACTTGAAAAGCAAATTACTTATGATTACAATTTGACTGCAAAGCTTCTTTAGTATTTATGCTCCTTTGAATCAAGAATAGAAATTAACCAGGTTGAAGCTCACATTTTTCTTACCTGCATGAAAAAAATTCATCGTAGCTTCCCTGGATCATAACAGAAGCTTGTCTTCAGGATATAGTTCCTTGGATTTTTTCCTGATCACACACTGACTTTGTTGCCTAAGTCATTCTCCCATTAAATATACTAGTTGATGAATTTTCCTTTTACTTCAGAAAGTTCTGGTCTGTCTGAGTTATGCATTGACCTATTTCTTTTGTGTGTAGTTGGTTTTTTGAGTGTGCTGGATCAAAAATCTAATGCCTGAAACTAGGAGCATAATGAAATTCTTTCAGCTAGAAGCATAATGAAAATCCTTACCAAAATGCACATCCACCCATGCACCTATTTCACTTCCAGTGCGCTTCTGAGCTTACAGATTTGGGGCTGTTTATCTCCCTAGATTGGGTTGTGCTAGCAAGGATGAAGTCATACCTTTGATGCGTAGGTGCTAGTAAGCACACAGACCAGAATATGCTTTGAACCCTGAGAGGTAGCTGCTTATGAATGGCAATGTTGCTGCTGCGTGAGAACAGAGAATGAAGGTGCCCCTGAGTAAATCTGGTGTGACAAAAACAACGTAGTTGCAAGTCTTCTTGAGGGTGAGGTGTCTCCTCTCAGGAGAAACTTCTTTGCATATGAAAATGAGTACACAAATACGTGGTGGATGTATCTGCAAGTTTTTAAAGTGAGAACTTGACAAGTTTGGGCTAGTCCCAGAAAGCAAAATAAGCAAACTTACCACTCTGCCAGCACAGGGTGGAGTTTCCATCCGAGGCCACTGCTACTCAATTTCCTGCCTTTTCAGCTATGAGGAAGGAAAGAAAACAGAATCTGCAATTTTCTTCATAAACCATTATATAAATTACTCTATGTGCTCAAGATGGTAAGCCCCAACAAAATTTTCTGGAAGGTCTCCTCTGGTCTTGGAAAGATCTGTTATTTAGCTAACATAATGGATTGGGTACATATCTTGTGGCTGGCTAGGCTGTGGAAAGAGAGACGAATGCAGACACCCTTGCCTTTGAGAAGTTGGTCTCCAAGATGTGTGAAAAAGGTACAAGGAAGTCAACAAAGGAAACTGGAAAAGTGAAGACATACAGTCGCTTTCCATTACACAAATTTCACTTTCTTTTCTTTTTCTTTTTTTTTTTTTTGCGGAACCGGGGATTGAACTCAGGCCCTTGCTCTTGCCAGGGAAGCACTTGTTCCACAGAAGCATCTTCCCAGCCCCACAAATTTCACTTTCTATGACTTCAGTTTCCCGCAAAGAAAATGCCAAATGGAAAATTATAGAAATAAACAAGCATTTCACACATTTCAAATAGTATAATACTCCGAGTAGTGAGATACAACCTGGTATCACCTTGTACCATTTTACGTATGGCACAAATCATCTTCTGTCCAGTATCTATATGTTACATGTGCTACCTCCAGCCCAGCAGTTGCTTATTTGCCACCTGGATTATCAGATTGACTGTGCTGTGTTCAAGTAACTCTTACTTAGAAGGCCACTGCTATGTCACCATGCTAATGACATTCATTTCATTTAATTTAATTACATGGGCATTGTATTGTCTCATATCAGTACAAGAAGAATGGTGAGGATTGTAGAGCATGTTTTGAGAGATATCATAACTATATAACCTTACTGTACATTATTGCCATCATTCTATTTTATTAGTTACTATTATTAATTTCCTGCTATATCTAAATTACGAATTATTATCTTGGATATGTACGTGTCTCAGTTACTCTTCTCTCTTTGCTAGGACAAAATACCCAACATGCAAAATGAAGGAACGAAGGTTTATTTAGCTCACAGTTCCTGGAGGTTTCAGTCTATACTCAGCTGGCTCGAAGGCAGAGGGGCACATGGCAGAAGGCAGCAGCTCATGATGGCAGCAAAAGGGAGGAGCAGCAGCCACAGTGGCTACAGAAAGCAAGTGTGCATTCCTTAAATTGCATTCAGACCATCTGCCCCAGGCAGGGAGTAGTACTCATGTCCATAAGCCCAGTGGACCCTGAGTTAATCACAAACTCTAGAAGTCTGCCCCATGACTGCATGAGGCTTTTGGGAGGACATATATACACAAACCGTAACAGCATGTATGAAAGAAAAAAACATAGTACAAGCATTCACTTGGAATGGACCCTACCATGTGTGAGGGGACAGGTCCTTATCCACTGGAATATAATTTGAGTAAAGTACTCAAATTGTCCCAACGAGGGACAGCTTCATAACTGTAACTCTTGAGCAGAGTCTTGCATATGTCAGGATGTGGCTCATATACAACAGCAGAAGAGATATTTGAATAGGGAAGTGAGGCATAAATGATATTTACCAGGTCAACTCCACAAGAAAAGTGCAAAGTACAGGCTGTGGAGCATGTTGACAACTGTATTTTTTCTAGGGCCAATGTCTGTTGTGCTTTTAAAAAATGAATTACACAGAAATCTCCCCTCAAACATAAAACGTTTTATGGCCAATATCCTAAACTACTGTACTTGTGAGAACTGGGTGCAAATATCCAAGTTTTGATACACACACACACACACACACACATATCTATATACATATCTATATATATAGATACCTATATATATATATCTATATATAGGTATCTATATATATATATAGATAGATAGATATATTTTTTTAACTAACAATCTGCTTATTTTTGAAAGGTCACAGAACTGTTGTTTGGTCTTACAGATTTAGGCTTTATCTTACATGACACTTTTTCTCCATTTAATACTGTTGAGCATGATTTCCTTGCTCCTGTGGCTTCTAGTGACATCATTGTGTCTATGTGTCCTCTAGATGACTAATTATTTTAGGTATGAAGTTCAAATAATCTTATATAATGCACCTTATATTGTGGATTAACTAATGGTGGAGTTGTCTGACCCAGGTGACCCGAGTCAGCATGGTTCTGGGTATGGATTGCTGCCACCAGCATAAAAGGAAAACTGGAGGGGAAGATGGTGAGCTGTTGGTTCTCATGGAGAAGATGATTGCGCTGGCTTTTCTGATGTGAACTCAGTTCTCATCATCAGAAGAGCTGTACTCTTCACTGTCACTGAGGATGGCTATGGTTCTCCTTGGGGGAGTGCTGGTCCTTATCTTGAGTGTCACTTCCTGGCTCCAGCACAGATCCCTCAGCCTGCTGACACAGGTCCTGCATCCCACTGGCACAGACATACATGACACATTGTCGTGGGCTCTTGGTCTCCAGTGGGACTCATAGAGGACACTGCCATGGACTGTAGGTCTGCACCTAGATATTTTAGTTCTCTAGTGTGTGGATAGATTTCCTGAACTCCTTTGCATTTGACTCTTGGTGAATATTATAAAATAATCTATAAATTATGTGATGCTAAATCTTTTCCCTTGTATACCCTGACTACAGCACTTTTGTTCTTAAATAATCTATATGCAAGTAGGATGCTAGTGATTCCTCAGTAGATATGTTTTTCCCTGATACTTGCTCTGCAAGTGTCAAGACTTACACAAAGGTCATTGTAAAGAAGCAACATACCTACAGGTGAATTTATCCCTCCTGCCAGACCAAATGATTCTTCAAAGTCATGAAATCATTAACATAATTTTATTTGGTTCTTCCTCCCTACATGATTTCTTCCCAATACAACTTGTGACCAGATACTGCAATTCTGTATCTAAATCTCAGCTTCCCAAGTCTTTCCTTCCGTGTTGCCTTCTCTTTCATGGATGCCATGGATTAAGCTCCTTGTTAATCATTTTTCCTCTATAGCCTCTGGGTTAGGCTTCTTGTATCAGCAAGTTCTCCCTGGAGGTTTCTGCAGTGCCAGGGACCAAGCCCAGGGCCTCTTCTTTGATAGGTAAGGGCTCCACAGAACTTTTGGAATAAATATTTCTAAATTTAAAAAATTGTCATGATTCTGTCCTCTGTTTCAAAATCTTAGATGTAATCTCATGACATAGGAATTAAATCTTTTTGAGGGCTATTTGTGAGCTGTTTTTATTTATATAGCAGTCTGGTTAGGTGATCTGACACATGTCTTCTATTTCACATGGACCTTTTATTCCTTCTGCATACTTTTGTAGATAATGTTATCTGGACCTGGAATTTATTCACATGGCTAATATCTAATTTTAGTTTAAAAGTCAACTTAGCACTCTCTCCAGAAAGTTTTTCAAACTCTTTAAATCTGACCTTTTAGCATTCTTGATATAAAAATTCAATAGCACTAATAATTAGTCATTCATCCATTTGTGTAGCAATTTCTCTTCCAAAACTGTGTTGTTCAACACAAGTAGCTCATCTTTTATCTCTATTTTCCCCACACTTTTCAAATGCCTACTGTGCCATCGGTATGCATAAATGATGAATGACTTTCCATTTACATGGAAGCCACTATTATGAACTTTATAATTTAAGTGAAGAATTTTGGTAGTCTAAGAAGATGATAGTGTCCAAATGATATTTACTGAAAATAACCGGGAATAGAAGGGACTGGGGTCTTGGAATTTCTCCCAGATGGATAAAATGTGCTGCTAAGGGAAGGAATGGGGTGGGAAAGAGGAGATGCAGAACTATAGCATGGGACTTGACAGAATTCTTTCTTTTACAATTCTCTCTATAACTTACAGCCCTTGTGTTGAAAGTTGCTAGAATGTGTTGAAGGTAGAGTTATTAAATAATCTATGAATTCAACAAAAGAGAAGCCAATGTATTTGAAGAAGTAACCATTTGGATCTTTACCTGTTAATCTTAATGAAATCTTTCACAGTTTCTACATTAATGCCTCCTTAACTTTGACATTTATTAAATGAATGGTGCCATTTCCCCTTTATCTAAATAGTCTTTCTTTTCTTACTCTCTTTACTTTTGTTTTTCTATCACTTAACCTCAACATGTTATTTTAGTTTTGGCTTTCTTTTCATGCGCTCAAGGAATGTGGAGAAGTTCTAGACATAAAAGAAAAAAAGGTGACTGAGAGGAGTCAAGTCTTACTACAACCAGACAGATAGATGGAGAATAAGACTCCCAGCACTTCTTAAGCTTTTGCATCCTGTCTTCCAATTCTTCTGGGCCCAGTGGGTTTCTTATTTTCCCAAAAGCTAGACATAATTTCAAATGTGACATTGCAAAGAAATCACTCTCCTGATCGCCAGGAAAGAAAAATGAGAAGAGATGCCTTCTTACATCTGGAATCTGGCACCATCAGCCTTTTCAGTCTTGCCTGCCAGGATCTGTCTGGCCTTGGCTTGAAGAAGGTGTGGAGTTGCTCTGTAGCCCAAGGAGGTGCAAAAACAAACATGGGCACAAAACCAGACACTTTACTGCAAGAAATCTTCTGAAAGTTATAAAAATGATGAACAACTTCCAGCTGTCACTTTATTCAAGAATTGAGTAGATCACAAAGGGCCGAAGAAACTAAGTAAGAGTTTTATCCATTGTACCATCCCAGCAGTTATAGAAGACTGTCCCTGATGGATTGCTCTCAGTTTCTGGAAGTCTGCTCTTCCTGCTAAGGTGAATGGTGACTCTTCCTGTCTTTCCTTTTGTAGCGAAGAACATGCTCCCCACTGGTGCCAACTTCTCTTCTAAACGTGGTTCTTTGCAGTGACTTCTTTTTCCTTAGCTTTATGAGTCTCCAAAAAGATTATTGAAATTAACACTGTCAATCAGTGATCAGGATGTAATATAGAATAACCACCCAGTAAGCATATATTAAGACCTTTTGGTTGAAAGGCTGTCTTTATTTTCATTTTTATTTTTTATTTTTTATTGCATTTTTTATGGAAGGGTCTACAGGGTGTTTAGGATCTCACTACTAGATCTGACTCAGAGTGATCTGCCTGTTTACAGCCTGCCAAGAGCTGGGATTACAGGCCCATGCCACCACGTACAGTCTCACTGCCCTTTTCAGTGTGCCCCGGAGGTGGGGCCGGCAAGGCAGGCTCTACTTGCAGGCACTTTAATCCCCTGAGCTATTTGGCTGGCCCAAAAGGCTGTCTTTAGGCAGTCACGTTTCAGCCATTGTTTTCTGACCATTGATATCCATGTGGCATGTATAGGCCTTCACCATATTTTCCTTTCTAATTTATGGACAGTCAACATGCTTACACTGTCCAGGTAGCACGTCCTCGTCTGCGCTCATGCATGAGCATTCTCAGCCACAAGCATAGGACCTCTCACACCCATTCTTCAGCGTAGCACTCTTTCAAGGTCAAAGGCCACTGAGCTGCAGGGCACAGAGCCTTAGAAGGTAGAGGAGTTACCTGATATTTTGCAAAATTAGATATTTTTGCTAATGATAAGATACTATTTCTTAGCTTTTTGAAAACATTTTCTACTAAAGGAAAATTCAAAGCATATCAAGCACACTATTTTATGTCATTCATTAAAATCTTAAGCTGCATAATGAAACTCACAAGCTTTGCTTTTTTTCTCACACCTTTCATCATTCTGAGTTAAGAATTCCAAGAGCTACCTCTACCACTGTCTATAGATAAAAATGTAGTGGTTATTAATTCAAAAACTCTTCACATTTTGTTTCAAGGTTTGCCTTGCCAGTGTCTAGTTTATTTAAAGAAAAATGTTTTAGAGAAAAACTACCGAATCACTCTGTCAGAACAGTACATGAAGGAAAATGGTACTTTTATCACAGAAAAGTACCATAAATAACTTCACCATTCTGAGTCATAGCTATCCTCAATAAAAACCTTGCAGTTGTGAAAAATAAATATTTGTAAATATAGCAATAATTTCTATTTTACAGTTGCAAGATCTGAGGTAAGGAGAAATTTGTGTGACAAAGAATTTTGGACAAAACTATGAGGCAGGAAGAGCAGGTTTCATTCTGAAAACGTATCATTTTTGCATCTTTATATTTTTATTGGCTTCCTGGACATGCATCATTTAATGATAGAACAGAGATAAGTTCTAGGAACTCCTTTGTTAGGCACTTTGTTACTTTGTGAACCTCAGAGTGTGCTTTCACGAACCTAGATAGCATAGGGTATCCTTCCTTGCTGCACTAGAGAGACAGTAAAGAGGAGATGTTTGAGGTGTCTTCTGTCACCGCATGGCTTACTGTTTTACTATAACACTGTCATATTAAAATTGATATTGTACACTTTACAGTAATGATTAATGGTCTAGTATAGTAAATATTTAAAACAGTATCAAATTCATTTAGCATGATCATTAGCTATTATATATTGGTCATAATTATATATGGCATATTTTATATGACCAAGTGCAGTAGACTTGTTTATAATCAGAATTGCCACAAACAGATGAATAAAGCATTATTCCATAACCATGTGATGATTATGACATCACTGGACACCAGGAATTTTTGCTGTAATTATGGTCTTATGGGACCACCAATGGCTATGCATCCATCACTGTCTGAACTTCTGTGACTTGTGACTATTATAATTATAAATCACTTTTTAAAATATAGTTGTTGATAACAATTTGGGTATTCTTGACTATTACACTTGATTTTAAATTATTTTGGCTTGCAAAGTACTTGAAATATTCTTGGACAGAAATTCTCAAGCTGTGTTCTTTGGCCCTCTGTTGGTCTCTGAGACACTTTCAGGGTGTTTTTGAGCTCATGACCATTTTCATAACAACCTTGTGATCCCATTTGCACTTTCCCCTGTGTTATGCTTGCATCGATAAAGCAAAAGCTACTTGAGTTATTCGTCTGCAAACAGACTAACATCAAGGATGTATAAAGAGCTAGGTGTGGTGGCACATGCCTGCTACTGCAGTGGAGGGGAAGAGGCAGGAGGGCAGCTGGCAAGTCCAAGCCAGTTTTGGCCAAGTAGTAAGCTAAAGGCCCACATGAATTATACAAGACCATGTTTGTTTTAAAGAAGAACATAAAAGTTCCTCAAAAAATTAGTACTACAAATATGAACTAATAAAAATGAATAAATTCAAAATTGTGTAGATTTAATTTTTTTGTATTATTTTCCATTGGAACAAGAATATATACTTGTCTATGTCAGTACCATAGTGTTTTGATTACTGTAACTTGATAATTAATTTCAAAATAAGGAAGTGTGATTTTTTAGCTTTGCTTTTTCTTCTTAAGATTGATTTAGCTAATGGTGTAGTTCCCTGTGATTATACATTTTTTCCCTATTTCTTTATGATTGCCACTGTGATTCTGACAGGGATTATATTAAAAGGCTTTTAATTTAGTATGATCTCATTTTTTGACAGTACTATCATCAATCAATTTGTAAATGGAGTGTCAAGAATACACAATGCAGAAAGGAAGCTCCCTTTAGTACATGATATTGGGAAAATAGATATCCATATGAAGGAAAGTGAAATTAGATCCTGATTTTACATCAGAAAAAATCAATTCAAAATAGTTTCTGCAGTCTCATCCTGTGGTCTCCCTAGCATATGAAGCTGAAAGAAGAAATAAAACCTAAAAAGTATAATAGCTATGGTAAAACCAAGAGGAACCGAATTCAAAGATTAAATAATGAAGAGGAGAGAAGAGAGAAAAGAGAGGCAAAAAGGAATGGGAAAAAGATGCAAGTATGTATATAGGATGGCTGAGATGATTGTACTAAAAGTTTCTATCAGTTTTTTGAAAATAGCAATTGTATCACCTTTACTGTCTGTTGATATCTGTGATCTAAGCAGTGATATCAAGGACAGCAATGTGTAACAAAAAAACCATAGCTGAATGCCTCTCATCTTGGTCTTCTAAATGTTTGCTGCTTCTAATGTCTTATCAATTATCATTTTACTCTTGTTAAAATACATTTTTTAAGAGTGAAAAAGAAAATAAAAAAATTAAGGTTTCTTGAAAGCAAGAGGTAATATTCAATTATTTGTTCAATCTTGCATGACTGTATCTATTAACCAGAGCAAAAGATTTGATGATAAAAGTAAATAATAGAACAGCCATTGTTGATTAGCTATTCTTGTTTTGAAAATCTGTAACATATATATTGTTGTAGATCACTCTGTTTCTGTCTTTGTTTCTGCTATTTGTTTTTGCTTTTGTTTTTACTCTTCAAAATGAAATTAAAGTTAAAAAATGGTGTACAAAATAGCATTCAGAGAGAAAAAATTCAACTGAAAATAGATGAAAGACTTAAATGCAAGATCTGAAATTATAAAAGAAAACATATGAGCAAAGTTCTGCTTTGGGAAATCATACTATTTCCTTTTAGAATGTATAATCCCAAAAGCATAAACAACAAAAGCAATAATAAGACTGCATTAAGCCATGGCACAATCAGGAGACCATAAAAAACAACGAGGAGTAGATCATCCGAAAATTACTAGCTGTGTTTGTCCCTAGGAGAGGAGCCAGCCTAGTCTCTGAATCACAGGAACCAGGCTTTGGAGTCTCCCCTCTGCAGTGAAAGTTCTGGACAGCTCATTCTTCCAGGACTGTATTGTTTTGAGCATACTGAATACTCTGCTGTCTAACGCAGCTGACTGCTATTTGGATTGTCTGGGTAACTTGCTGCAGCTTCTGGGGCTGTGCATGCTGTTTCTTCTTGTGCTTTGATTTATACAGATAGATTATTTCATTAAATCTCATGAACCAAACTCTGGCAGCTTCAGTCTTCTCTTTTGAAGCTTCTTTTCCTTTTTTTCAGCCTTCAGAGAAGAGAGCTCTGGCGTTGCTCTGGATTAATCTCTGGATTAGTAAGTGTTGTGGCGGTTCTGGCCTATTCCAACCAGTCAGCATTTCTCCCTATCAGAGAAAGGCTGTTCTGCCCAGCATGCAGTTCACTGGAGTCACATTTTAAATTTCTTCCAAGACCTTTTTATCTTCATTCACAGCATGACCCACGGAGGCAAGAGGGAGAGCTAGTTCTGGGCTGTGTTGGACAGTGTTCTACCCCCAAGTTACATCATCCATGTGCCTTCATTTCTAGCTTTTGGTTTGTGATGGGACTTCCACCTCTTTCTTCCATTTGAACAATTAGAGGCCACCAAATGGTTTTTACTTTACCTCCCATCAACATTATGGAATCCCAAGCAATAAAGAGGCCAGAGAAGGAGGTGGGTATAAAAAGTGGTGATCAGAAGAGCACTCAGCACACACAGTCATGGATTAAGGTCACCATCTCACACAGCTGCAATTAATGGCTCATGAGAAAATGACAATAACAACATCAAAAATCACTGATTGTCATGAAGAAGGGAATAATTATGAAAATGTTTAGAATGTTATTAAAATTATGAAAATGTGGAACAGAGAAGCAGAGTGAGCATATGTTGTTGGGAAACATGGTGCTGATAGAGTTGTTCAGTCCAGGATTGCCACAAAACCTTCAGTTGTTAAAAATTCAATGTTTGCAAAATGCAATGCAATAAGATACAGTTTTCAATGGTTGATTTATTGTGTCAGCTTGAGACATTTAGAAGTGTGACTGAGGGACTCAGCAAGGGGCCAGGGGCCTGAATTTGTAAAGATCTGGAGCCTGTGCAAGAGCAGGGCACCACTCCCAGCCCAGGGGCTCCCGGCCTCCTTGCAGCATAAGAGAGGAAGAGGGGTTTGCTCTCCCTCTTCTGCCCTTGCTGCTTTTGCTCTCCTCTGCTGCCATGAAAAGTTGCACTGCTGCCGCTTCACCCTGCCCTGGAACAGCTGCTTATGGACTGAAACCTCCGCAAACTGTGAACTGAGTAGACCTTTCCTTCCTTAACTTTGGGTGTCAGGTATTTTGTCTTAGCAATGAGAAAAGTAACTAAGACATAATTTTATTTATGGAAAATAATTGAAATCGGGGTCTTAAAGGGATGATCACATCCCCATGTTCATCATGTCATCAATCACAATAACCAAGACACGGAAGGAGCTTAAATGTCTATCAGCAGCCGAATGGATCATGGCCTTTTATGCAAATGAAGGAAGTAAGCCTCAGAAGGACAAATACTGCTTGATCACATTCATATGAACTGTGTAAAACAGTCAAATACAAATGAGCTATGGAATGGTGGTGGCCAGAGGCAGAGTGGGAGATGGAAGGAGTACTAATTCGTGAGCATGTTTGGTTGGGAAAAATGGAACAAGTACTAGAGATTTGCAGTCGTTCATATAGCACACAATTATGTCCTAATAAACGTATATGCTTTTAAAAGTATTTGCCAAGAAGAAGGTCAATAAAGGTGAAGTCTAAAACTGAAAAAAACAAAGCAAAATAAAAAAAACCCAAAAGCCACTGGAATAAAACTGATGGTATCTCGCCAAAAATGAAGGCAGTGGCCCCAAACTGTACTAGTAACCATATTCTTTTTGTTACGGCTATGTACTTACAATTTAAAAAGCAAACTTCTTTGGTTTAGTAGCATGAAAATCACCAAATGTATTGTTTGGGTGCGTGAGTGCACATTTCTTCCGTGACTCACAGAAAGTACTAACGGATGGTAATTATGTCCAGGGAAGGTGTGTGTGTAATTATTTGGGTCATGAGCTGAACTAACCATGTTTTTCATGAAACACCCAATTGTATCTGAAAGCATATCTGACAGTCAACTTTTGTTATTAATATTTGGATAAATATTTGATTAAAAATAACAAAAATGAATTCTCTTCAAGAGAAATGTTGATAACTGCCATCATGGTAAAAGGCAGGATTTGAAGAAAACTCCAGAAGTTTTCAAAACTTGCATTCGCTACCATCAGCTTGAAACCATCTTAGTAATTTAAAACTCTTTCATGAGACTATAATTTCATGGATCTGTATGGTTTTTTTTTTGGATAATATATAAAATGTAAATGAATAATATCTGACTTCAAAATCATTATGACAAAAAAATCATATAAAATCATGTGATAAAAATTCATTCACAGGGAAAAGATTAATTCACAAGACATCAATGAATTTTAGTGTAACAGAGTACTAAAACTTCATTGAAAATGTTTCAGATTCCACAGTGGAATCTTTAGAAATTACTGTCTGGAGAATTTCTGTAGAGCACACAAGACTACACCTCGGTCCCCGAGAAGCCCACTGCTATGCTTTTCCTTTCTCTGTGCATAGATCTGGGTGAGACTGGTTGCTTTGTATGGTCTTCAACTAAAGGAACATGACACAAGAGGCAGCATGCCAACGTAGGTATGAGAGTCTAGCCCTCTTTCTAAAATCCAGACAATAGAGGGACTTGTAAATACTTTCCTTACTAAATCTTCTGGTGCTTATGGAAACATAATATTTTCATAAAATATATTTAATTTCCAGTGCAGTAAATATCATTACATACAACACATATAATGAAAGGCTTTTATAAGCTGAATCTGAGCATTTTTTTTTAAGAGTACAAAGCAGTCCAGAGCCAAATGTCTGCAGATCTCAGCTCTGGGAGAAATAAAGCACATTGGGGAGAGAGGACCCTCTCTGCGCCTGGAGCCTGCTAGAGGGAAGACGTTTGTGTGGGATGCAGAAGAGCTGAAGGCAATGACACGGCATGCCGGGTGGAGCAGGGCCAGCTGGCAAAATGGGTCAGATTGTCTACATTTTATTTTGCTTTACTAAGGAAACTTTTCCTAAAGTGATTTTTAAAGCAATAGTAGTAGCTTGTTCTTTCTAAAGACATTTTGTTTTTATAAAATTGCAGCCTGGAAAACACACTATGTGTTTAGTCTGAGTAGGTAGCCGGAGCTGTTTGTTAAATACCAGATCTCAGATTTGTGGCTATTCCTCAAAAATAACAACATGGCACTGGCAATTAAATTTATGTATCATTTTGATTATTTATACTTTAGCAAATCAAAGGAGGTAAATAATGGGCTGCAGCCCATTGCCCCATCAGCTCATTTTGGGCAAGTCCTGTAGGTTCCCTCCAGCATGGAGCTGGACGGGACACATAAACTTCCATTAACCTGTCTGCAGGAATAGGCACCCAGCCCCTTCCATGCCAGTTCCTTCTCCCGTCTGGGGCTGGGCATTTTTTGACCACGCATGCAGGTGTTTTTAGTCTCCACTGTTTTTTTCCCTTTACTCCCTGCTTTGGTGAACACCTTAAATGTACTCTACCTCCTTGAGTACTAGAGTACCAGACACAAGTGAGGCACAGTACTGACTCTGGAAGATGCCGGGGTAGGCCGGTTCTCTTCTGCACTGCAGCACCGCTCCAGTTGCTTCTGCTCTAGCTCATGTGGTAACTATACATTTAGCACCTCTTATTGAACAAAGGCCCTGGCTAACTAACCATACATTAGATGGGAGAATTAACTATACCTTGAAGAGCCCTTTCCACATATAACGTTGGTGGATCCTAGATTTACCCTGATCATCAAGTGGCAGATAAATGAATGGTGGAAGGAAGCAACTAAAGCAATCCAGGGGATGACAGTGGCCTCAGCCCCCTTATCTGAGAGGCGGAAGTAGACAGACCTCAGCTCCCAATCATTTAGTACAGGAGCGTCAACAAATCTCAACCTCCCCACCTATCACATTTGCATCTCCAACCAGGCTGTGGTTCCTGCTGTCCATTGTTCCTAGACATGAAAAGGTAAACTGCATTCCAAAATTGACATCATGAGGACAATTGGGAATTGAGGAGACCTTTGGTCTAAGTGGAGGATGATGTCATGGGGATGTTGTACCACAGGGATGATGCAGTAGAGCTTGAAATGGAATACTACCTGGCTATAAAAAAGAAATTCAAGACATTTAGGAAAATGGATGCAGCTGGAAAATATACAGTTGAATGAAGCAAAACAGACAAAGCTTAAATGCGATACAGTATCTCTTATTTAGTAAGACAAGGTACAAAGAAAGAATTATGAGTGACAGAAGGAGATAAGAGGGTAGAGAAGGGGAGACTGACAGTGGGAAGCAGGAGGGGAAGAGGAAGCAGAAGAGGGTGGAATTAAGATACATCATGTGCAGGAGCCTAGCTACCTCAGTCAGAGTCAACACTACATCAAGAACACAAGCAAAGAATGATGCTAGCAAGTGTGAAATAAGCAAGGGTTAGGGTTGGAGGGCAGGAGGTGGGCAGGGAGGGGAAGAAAAAAGAATGAAGGAAAAGGGAAGTTGTGTACCCACTTCTGATGTGCACATACCCACTCTCCAAGACTCATGTGCTGCAAACCCCCACCAATAAAATAAATCGTCACAAATAAGAAAATAACATAGGCTTCTGGAAAGAGTTGTACCATGAGTTTAAAAAACAGAGGCTGCAGCCTGTTTACTGAACATTTTCATTAGCAGTTGTAAAAAGCCCCACTGATAATTATGAAGGGCTACCTGTTGGAAGGCACCAACCACACCACCGACGCAGACACTGTCTGCTGACCCTAACTGGGAATTCCATTCAGTGAGGAGTGGCTGGATGCCTGGGCTCTGCGGTGTGAAAGGTTCCAAGGCCCAGTCCAGGTCAGAAGGAAAGAATGTCTGTCATGCTTGACCAATGGCTATGTTGACTTTCCTGACAGTTTGAGCTGATTATCATCATATCCCTATCTTACTCATGAAGTAAAGAAGTACAGCGGGCCCAGATAACTTGCTGTAAACACACTGTGGAGCTGGAACATAGATGCTAAGTCTCTCTGAAGAACTATTCCTTGCTGCCACACCCTAGGCAAGCCACCACTCCTCAGACTCTCATTTGCTTATTTCTAAATGTCTTTGGGTTCTGCTTCCTGAACTCTGTTCAGCTTGTGTCCCCTAATTTTTGAGTTAGCCCTCACGCCTTTGAGACCTTGTGCCCCTTTCAAGTCCTGGGACAGTTACTATGGTGTGGCTCTTCGGTGACATGCAGGGGATTGCATTAGTTTCCACTCCTTGGTTTGTTTCTCCAAATAGAAAAGAAATAGTTTGGGAGGGAGGAGGCGTGTATGTTTTTCCACGTACTCATGTAATACTTTGCACGTGGTAGATATCTAGTAAACACTGTGTGGTTTATTGATTTGATCCACTACCCTGTGGCATATCCTATTTGTCTGGGACTGAGGGGGGCAGTTGGGCAACTGTTCCTGAGCTGGCACTGCCTGGGGTGTGTGGGCTTAGTGATCTAGAACTGTGAGTGCCCTCTGTCCTTCTGATCATTCTGAATGCCTGCGTGTCTGCCCACTGTCACCAACACAGCTGTTTATGTAACAGCCTGGCTGTGTGCTCAATGGTTTCCTTTCACTATGATTTTCTGAGAAGCAGAAAATGCGGTCTTGTTTTTCCACTTGTCTCCCTCAGTGTGATGATTTAGGTGCTCCTGCTACTCCCCGGCAACTTTTCCACTCACTTACCACCGAGTGCTCCAGACTTCTCCCCAGAGCCACCAATGAGCTTCTTGCTTCTTAGTACCTGGTTCATCAATGTCGGAATTCAGCGGTGCCTGAAGTTTTTAACTGTATTTTTGGTTATTGGAAAACAAACAAGCAAAGAAAATATGCTACTTGCTACTATCACTGATTCAGTTTTGTCTACCTAGGATCCTAAAACAGAGAATTGATGCAACATTGCAAGCAGATTCCACTTTCCAAAGAAGCTGAAAACTTACTTCGAAGTGAGTATAATTTCCCCGCTTTGTCCCTGCCTATCTCTACTCAAGTTCAGTCTTTCTTGATGGAACTTCATGGTCCTAAGAGTGATTTTCTCTTTCTTCTGCATATTGATCAAGTCCTCAAGAATACAAGGAACAATTCCAGAGACTGTGTAGATGGAAGTAGAAATGTAAATGTTCCTGTCCCATCCCTTCTGCTTGACTTCTGGCTCTGAATGGTGCCATTCATCTTGCCTGCTTGCTGGCCCTGAACACAGCGTTGTCTCATTTAGATGGTGCCAAGGGTATTACTGCCCTTTTGTGCTTGGAGTATTCCAGTACTGTCAACAGCACAAATGTCGTTCGTGTCAAACTGCTCTTCCTCCTGTCCTCTGTGGACCCAGCAGTCTTTGCAGCTACATCTTCTGAAGTGGATTTCTGCATTTAGTTGGGTTTGGTTTCACCTTGTCTTATCTTAGCTTGTCCAGGCTGACCTCAAACCCCTTGCAGTCCTCCTGCCCCAGCCTCCTGAATTCTGGGATTACAGGTGTACACCACCGCACCTGGCTCTCAGAGTGTCTTTCTGCATATAATCCTGACAGCTGCCCTTTTAAGTTTTTCCTCAGTGCTTGTTAGAGTTGCAAAACTGGGAAGAAAACAGTCTGGATAACAGCATGTTGGTTTCTTCCCCTGCTTTTTCATATGTCATTACTTGGGGGAGTGGAGCACTCTTACACTCCTTTTGATTTTTTTCTGTTGTGTCAGGGTTCATAAATTCCTGTGCTTAAAAATATATATATATAGAAAAGTCATGTGCAGTGGCATGTGTTTGGGACTCCAGCTTTCTGGTATGTTGAGGCAAAGGGATCACAAGTTCAATGCCAGCCCAGGAAATCCAGCAACTTCACAAGACCCTGGCTATAAATTAAACAAACAAACAAACAAATAAATAAAACAAAGGCCAAGAGATCTTGGTGATGCACCTCAGTTTGGATATTCTAAGTTCAATTCATAGTACCACAGAGGTGAGAGAGAAAGAGAGAGAGAGACAGAGACAGAGATGGAAACAGAGACAGAGTAAGAGAAAGAGAAAGAGAAAGAAAAAGAGAAAGAGGAAGAGAGAATTGTGAATAACAACAAAAACCTGTTTCTTCATTCCCAAAACCTGGGAAAGGTACCATACCCTGTGTCCATTAGCATATGCTAAGCCTGCGTTAGCATTCTTGCCCAGACATAGGTAATGTCTTATTTTCTCTACTGTGAAAAATAATTCTAAATTTTCATCTCTTGGGACATTGTCTTGAGAAACTGTCTTTCGACTTTGTGTGAAATCATACAGAGGAGAGAGGTATGCTCCAGAATCTCTGAGGTAAGAGTGAGCTTTCCCCAGCCCTCTGGACAGCTCCCCACCTGCTCAGCTCTGCGAAGTGAACAGTGGTCCTCAGGTCATTGCATTAATTATGCAGGGTGGGAACACAGGCAAACTTTCTTTTAAAAGACAAAAAACCAGAGATTACAAATAGTTTGTTTATGAAGTGTCATGTTCCACCTACAGTGTTTCTTGCCTTCTGAATGTTGCATTCCTAAAACTTGGAGTTTTGCATTAACCCAGAATCTACTGATGGGAATCAATCCTTATGTGAGACTTCAGACAGTAGTATTTTCTTAGCATTAAAACATGTTCAGAAATGCTTTCCTTAATTTTTCTAGACAATTATGGAAAGTTCTTTCATTATGCTTAATAGGTGAGTTTTGAAAATCTCAGGCTGCAGACACGTAACTTATTTACCTCTTAGGTCCTGTATGATATACTACAAAGACGATGGGCACTTTCCCTACCCCAGTCCCTGCCGTGAACTTGTGAGCATTTGTTGTGGGGCATCGGCTGTGTCCAAAGCCACTTCTAACTCTGCTTCCACTCCTTCCTCAGCCCGTTTTTCAAAGACATGTTGGGAAGAGGTTGTGGGGGGAGGTTCCATGTGTATACTTATTGGGAATACAATATGACTAACTCTCTAAGAGGAAAGAAACAGATTTTATTGCACTCCTCTACTGCCATGAAAAAGCTTGCAATTCCATTTAAGGGCGTCTTAAAACATGCTTCACCAATCAACGGGGATACCAGAGTTGGTTTTAAAGGATGGGTAGCACTATGCCACACCTGGGAGAGGAAAAGGCATTTCAAACACAAATGCTTAGTGACCATGAGCATGAACAGGCCAGGCCGATGTGAAGAAATTGAAAGTCTTGACAGGGCTATATTGTACGGTGGATGGCTAGAGGGGCTTAAATATTCGACTACTTTCTCACTGGCACTTAAATAACTATAGATTACCTTGCTTTACTAGACACATAGGCCCAGCTTGAAGATTGGTAAATTGGATATATCTACTGCTCTTGTTATTCTGTTTTACTTAGAAGTGATATTCTTAAAATAGATATGAAGTTCAGTTAACTGGTGTTCCTCTTGTCAAATGCTGACTCTGGTTAATCTTCTCCTCAGCGCTTTATCCTGATGTAGATAATCCCTGACGTTTCTCTTACTTGCACATTAAGAGCAGAGGTAATCAGACCATCAGTGGCCCTATACTTAATTTGGCTCCTGGCCTCATTGTGAGAAGTCACTAGCCACTGGTTTGCATATCAGGCTGGCCTAGGTGTCTTTTATTTGAAACTTACTCTTTCACAAGTCAACCCATTGTTGGCTGTGGAACGTGTGATGAGTGAGTGCCTGACAGAGCCTAGGGAGAAGGATCACAGGGACTGGCTGTGAGGGACTGAGCCTCACTTTCTGGCTGCTTTTCCTGCTGCAGTGTAGGGTGTGTCTGGGGTCTTATTCGGGAGTTGGGCACCAACAACTCCTTTGTAAAAATCACCCTTCCTTTGCCATATAGGAACTAAAGACTGACCTTGTCCATTTTATTTATCCTCTGCCTGACAGTTCAAATAGTATGTGAGAATAGCTGGGATAAATGTTGCACTGAAAGAATTACATTCACAAAGACAAAAACAAGAAAGAAAGAGGAAGGAAGGAAGGAAGGAAGGAAGGAAGGAAGGAAGGAAGGAAGGAAGAAAGAAAGAAAGAAAGATAAGAAAAGAAAGAAAGAAAAGAAAGAAAGGAAGGAAGGAAGGAAGGAAGGAAGGAAGGAAGGAAGGAAGGAAGGAAGGAAGGAAGGAAAGGGAAAGATTGAAAAAAAGTCAGAGAGGGGAGAGGATGGTGTTGATGTTCTCACTGAGGGAGTCTAGACACAGGGACTGCATGGTTTAATGCTACAACCAGAAGAGACAGAGCTGGGGGTGGATGGGCAGGGAGGCAAGGAGCAGAATTCCTTCCTGCTGCACGCACTGTGCGGTGGTGGGTTCTTGGGCAAATTTCCCCTGGGATTGCAGCCTTCTCTTTCATGAACTTCTCACTCCTGTTATTTCTAGTTCCGGACCCAGCTGATCAGAGACTACTGGAGTTTCCAGCTCTTAGGCACTAATTTTAGGGGCCAAAACAGCAGCCCCTCAGCGACTCCTCCCACGACTGCTGCTGCCCTGCTGGGCTGTGGTGCCCTGCCAGCCCGGGCACTCCTGCCCAGGAAATGGAAGGTGGCACTTAAGTAGCACTTAGGCCTCCCTTGACCAATCCTGGAGCCTCTGAATCAGGCCAATTCTAAATTAAGCTCTCGAGTAAATGAATGAGGACTCCAGAAAGCTCAGGGTGGAAAAAAAAGATACCAAAACTTGAACTTTGAAATGTATTTCTACTAAACCTCAGTTTTGATAGGTGTCACCATGATTTAATGTTTCTACCACTTATTTTGATGATATAGGTAGTGCCGGTGCTCAAATTTTAAAATATATCTCTACATTTTAAAATTTAATATTTAAAAATTTTGCAAGGGGAATTTGAATATTTAAAATTCCTGAGATGATAACGCAGATTTTTATAAGGAAACTGAGGTTTAGGGAAAATAAGAAGTTTGATCAGTCTCAAAACTGACAAAAGAAGATAAAAACTTAATCCACCCACTACAGGATAAAAAAATGCTTTCTGTCATAAAACTATACCAGATCAGTTGTCTGGAGTGCGAAACAAAATGTTACAGAAGTGGTTCTATTTTCATTTTACAGAATTTTGTTTTAAAAATCTTTTGGAAAATAATTTTGAGTGGTGTGTGTGTGTGTGTGTGTGTGTGTGTGTGTGTGTGTGCTGGGGATCAGACTCAGGACCTTGTGTTTGCTGGCAGGCACTTATGCTGCTGAGCTATCTCCCTGGCCCCTTGATGGGCTTCAAACAATTTTTAAAATCATCTATAAGATGACTTCTCGGTGTCCCCCAACTGTCTTACCCCACATTGGCATCATCAAATAAAGCTGGCAGAAGTCTAAGATGCTCTGTTTTTATTTCAGTGCAATTACTCTCTCTCAGCAAAATTCAAGCTAAAGGATGTCAGAGTTTGTTATTCTGGAGAAGAGCAACATTTACCATAGGATTCAAATTCAGATTTCCACAGTGCTTCCAAGCTTTGCCCGGGGTCACTGGGCTGCAGCTCTACCCTGAATCCAAGTGGTGTTTAAAGCAGCAGACTGAAATGCTGGTCACCAAGGGCTGGACCATCCTTTCCCCTGTGACTCAACTAGGAGTTTAGAGTTGTTGCTGGGGGATGCTAGAGAGATGCTGGTTTATGCTGCATACACTAAATTCAGGTTGGAGCTCTGCGCTTAAGCACGCATTCTAGAGTAAATTCTGTAGGCCCCCTGAACTCTGGTTACCAGTTACCATCTACAAAGTAACACTGTCATGCCTACAGAGAGTGTTTTGATGATCAAATAAGCTAGCAGAAATTAAGAATATTTGCAAATATAGCAGATTAAGAATATAGATTACAATTAATGTTTGCAATTCTTAATATTTACATAGCATGAAGGAGTCAAGTCTTTGACGGTGTGGCGAAGTATCTGGAACAGACCCTTCTTGCTAAAATACAACGTGAGGCTTAAAGCCCAAGTCTGTATTGGCACACATCATGCTGCAGAGAAATATGTTTGTCTTGAGCCTTTCAGATTAAATACTAACTGACGTAACAGGTGAGCAAGGACCTGTCAATGCCCTGTGTGCTTTGGTGTATGCTGTTCGCGGCCCTTGTATTGTTGTTTTAAAAAGTTTTTTTTTTTTTTTCTTTTTTCTTCTTCTGGACTCATTCTCTCTTCTAGATCATCATTTCTAAACAAGCTCAACAATGCTTCCTTTCAAAATTAGAAAGAGACATTCTTCTGGACTTTTTTTCCCAGTGAGTTTTCTTTTGCCTGGATGTGCCTGTCAAATATTATCAATGAATTCAATCACCCATACAACATATGTTAACAATGGCTATGCACCAATAGTATTTTAGAGATCAATCAGTGAACAAAGCAGACAAAATGCTCCACTACAAGGATGATATTTGCACTGACAGCTCTCAGTTTATACATACGATCTTCAATGTATTATTCTATGTAAAATAATGGCCTATGATGTCCCTGGTTCTGTCTTACTCTTTCACTTCCATTTTTTTCTGGATGTTTCACCTCTTCTCTCCTTACATTAACTTTTGATATTTACTCCAAGTAAAACTTGTGAAAGAATCCACATTTGGCTGCAGGAGGTCAAAGTGGCAGTTCCAGTGTGATTGTCTGTGATAGTCCATGGCCTGCAGTTCAGACTGTCGTACTAATCTGCAGTTCTGGGGCTCCGAGCCTCAGTCAGTCCTTTTGGTCACATAGCTTTGCCAGATAAGGCTTTGTACCACCTGTTGACTTAATCCCTTGGGAATTCAGGTTCCCTAAATTGCTGCCCTCACTAAGCAAAGCCAAATCTATGTTCATCTTTGCTGCTCATGTAAAGATCTCTCCACCATCACTACTTAAAACTTTTAGTTTCTAGGACACACGATTCAAACATGTTCTTACCCTCAGCCTGTTGCCTCTCCTCCTACAGCGAATTCCCTGCCTCCTATTTTACCCACCACAAATGTTTTTCCACACTAAATCCAGAGGAATATCCCAAAAGTCAAAGCTCAAGGTGGCAGTATTCTCTTTCAGTGGTTCCTCATCTGTCTTCTGATCAAGTTGTTCAAAATCCTTAGCTCACAAATTGTATGATTTTTACTAATGTTCTGTATCTCCACTTTCTGTTCTATTTATGTCCTCTGAGGTCTAATACCATTAAACGTGTTTTCTTGCTCTATTATTTTTGTCCATCGACATTTAATTCAATTCTATTTTATCCTACAAATCTGGCTTTTGTATCACTTTCTCCAGAACCAAACAATGAATAACAAACAACAGTAACACACAGCACTAGTAAACACTCAACCTTTCTGAGTGTTCTTGTGAGTACAGTGCTCCACACCCTAGTCAGCACCTATTACACTGTGTTCTAATTACTTAGTTACTTATCTGGTTCAATATCTAGAGACACAGATGAAACCAAAATCCATCTATTTTGTTTCCTGTCATATTTCTAGTATCCAGTTTAGTCCTGACAATTTGTAGAACCTTAATAAATCATTTATTGAATGAAGAATGGAATTTAAAGTTCTGTTTTATTCTATATCCATTATTTTTTAAATCTATATTCTATTTAGTATTTGTGCTCTTTTATCCAATAAATCTGATGTAGTTATCTATTCCCTTAACAGCTCTTTTCTCAAACCAGGTGTGGTGGCATGTGCCTATAACCTCAGTGCTGGGGAGGCTAAAAACAGGAGGATTCCTATGAGTCTGAGCTGCATAGTGGCACCCCTACCAAATACATAAAAAAAAATAAATAAATAAGAGAAAAAAAGAAAACTTTTTTCTCATTGATATAGATGAAACTTCCTTTACTGGGTTCTCTCTGATTGAAACCTGTTTTCTACAATGGGTTCTTTCTGATTTTTCAGTCCTCCACATGCACCCACTCTTTATTTAAGCTTCTCTTTAAATTCCTTGTATATTTAATGATCAAAACAATCTTCTATTTTTAGGTCACTTAAGAATTGCTTGTCCAATCATAGTCATCGCTGGCATCCGAGCCCTTCCTTGTTTGATCTTCCGACTGGCCCCCTTCCTCCTGGAGTACCACAGTGCTTATCTTCTTTGACTTTCAAACAGCTTCCACTCAACATGGACCATTATAAATCACTCAAAGTCAGCTTAAATTTCTCTTCTCCTCTCTATTTATCCTCAGTAAGAACTAAAACCTACAAATTCTGGGTGTGTTGCTTGATTCCTTAATTACCTTAATGTCTAGCAATCTTAGTTTGTATCTCATGCTTCCTTACTTGCGTCCTTTAAACATTACCAACACACGTGCTGACCCAGGTATACAGATCAGGAATTTCCTTGTTTGTATCTTTGTCTTACCTCCCTAGACTACCCCCACTATGTTGCTCTGCTTATTTCAATTCTGCCCTTTTATCAAGATCGCCCCAAACTATTTTTTATTATAAGCAGTCCTACAAATTGAAAGACAGAGTTTATTTTAGTTCACAGAGTTTAGCTGTTTTGGTCCTAGTTAGCTGGCTCTAAGGCTGCAAGTCATGATGAAGGGGTCTAGTGGGGAAATCACTCACTTTATAGTGGTGGGAGGCAGAAGAGAAAGGAGGACCCAGGCAAGCGGTGGACTCTAGCTCAAGCCTCGGCGACCACCTCTCACAAGGCTCCACCTCTCCGCAGCACACTTAGCTGCTGACCTCATAGATGCACGCGTACGATCCCATCAGCTTCTGAAAGCTCCACCTCTGAGAACCAGTTTTGGGATACCATCTAGATGGAAACCACGGCACTAAGAAATATTCATGTCCAGCCCAGCCATCTACCTGAGCTGCAGAAACAAACATGGTGCTTGATGGCCTTCTGGATATATAGCTAAATAGTCATGTCACTTGAAACTTGTTGGGACCAAAAAGGAATTTATCTTAAATTTGTTCTTTTCATATACTTTTCCTTTATGAGTAGAACCATTGTTCAGTGTAACACAAGGCCAGAAATCTTGGAATTATTTTGAACACTTCTCTTTTATTTGTCTGCTACCCCTCTCATCCAATAGGTCCCCTCAACTATGTCTAAAATTTTCTCATGTTCCTCATAATCTTGCCTGCATTTGGTTCTCATTTCTTTTAGATCAATTTATGTAATTGCTTTCTAATTTGCACTTCCATAGTTTTCCAGATAATCATTAATTTGAAGAATCTTGTTAAAGAATTTTTCTTACTCTCCATCACTTTCAGAATGATTTCTATACCCTGAGCAGAGCTTCTCCATCTGCCTGCTAACTCCACATTCTGCCCCATGCCATCACGAACATTATATTCTTTAGCAGCTGCCCCAACACATCCTGTTGCCTCACTCTTGGCCCTGAACATTCGAGTCCATCTTTCACTTGGCTTAATTCCCCCTGACCTTTCACTCAGGTGTCCCCACTGATTTCCTCTTCACCTCTGAGCTTGACTTGGGTGACCACTCTTTTGTAATCTCTCCCAATCTCATATGCTCCTATTTAGAACCAGCACCATCCATTCTCTCTTTGCTGATTTATTGTCTGTGTTATGCCTGTGCTGTAAAACGTTTCGAAATGAGAACCATCTGTACTCATCATTAAGTCTTAGCATATTATTATAGCTTGGTATAGGATGTGGGCTCAGTAAAGTTAAAAGATGACTATTGAGTTCGGGGAGATAGCACGGCACTCTAAGAGCCTGCCTGGCAAGTGCAAGGACCTAGATTTATTCCCTGGTACCATGTGCTATGCCAGCCACTGAAACAAGGCATGGTGGTGCATATCTGTAATCCCAGCACTGGATAGGCTGAGACAGGAGGATCACTATGAGTCCAAGCTGCATAGAGAGATAGATCCGTCCTTTCCAGAATATGTGATATAGCACTTTGAAATTCCATCACGTGATACTGAGGTTACTTTAAAAAAATTAAAAATCATTTATTTATTTATTTGCTACAGGGTCTCATTACACAGCTAGAACTCATAGTGATTTTCCTGTTTCAGCCACTTCAATGCTGAGATTAGAGGCATGCATCACCACTCCCAATTTTGTTGGCCAGCACAATGTGCCTGGGCTTCAAGGGCCAGCATGGCATGTGGTACCGGGTATCAAACTCAGTTGCTTGTGCTTGCCAGGCATGTGCTTAGTATGCTGAGTCATTTTCTCAGCCCAATACTCAGGTTGTTAGTGCTCCTGATGCCAATACAGTTGGTTCTGTATCATCATCTATTACTATTATGAAATATTTTTATCATGTAAACATCAAATGTGAATTCTAAGATGCACAACAAGTGGCACACATCTTGTGTGTTCATATCGATTTCTCTGGCACTTCTTAAACTAGACACTTGTATCAGTCAGTGTTTGCTAGAGAAACAGATACACATTTTTGTATCTTGGCAAGGGCCAAGACTGGCCTGTGGTCAAAGGTCAAAGAAACAGGAGCAGCTCCATCTTTCATTTCCTCTTTGCGCCTTCCAGGATCCAAACTGCTCTAGGAGATACCATCACTGAGTTGATTTGGTGAGGTTTCTCTTGCTCCAGTTGACACCGTCAGTCAACCAACATAGCACTCAGTGCATTTTGTTAAATGAACTCAGTAGCGAGCATTCAAGTTAGTCAAAGTATGTCCTGATCACATTGTTAAAAATTTAGGTGAGCTTCAAAGTAATGCTTTGCATTGACTTCTTGGAGGTCTTCTCATATCATCTATTAACAATGTATATGTGTTCTGTAAATTCCTCTGCCCCAGTTTGTGTTTATTTTTTAAACTACATTTATGGTCCTTCATGAAGCACTTTGAAAAGTAATCATTCTTTTTTGGATAGTCAAGTTTTTATCCTTTATTATTTCTAGATTTCATATAATATTATTTATGTTATGCTTAGGAAGGCTTACCCTGTACCAATATTGGGAAAAATTTAGTAGTTTGGCTTAACTATGCTGAGACTTTTAATTCATCTGGTATTTAGATCTGCATTCACTGTGGTGTTTGAGTTTTGTTAGTCTGCATTCTTTGTGGTATATTGCCTTGAACTTTTGTACTGTTTAATTTCACCCTGATTTGATTTTAGATGACATGGAATATGAGTTGAAGTCCATGATGTTGATTTCATTTATAAAAGTATGCCACAGTAGTGAGCCTTTGATCTGGAGGTGTGCTGTCATTCTCAGTTGGATTCTAAGACAGATTTCTTATTGTTCTTCTCATAATTTTGGCTGCCTCTGCTCCACCCAGAAGTCACTGGAGTATCTTAAAACCATTAGAATGAATTTGTGTGCCATTATATAATTTGTGCCTGTTTTGTTTACTGCTGCAGCCCTGGTGTGTACCCAATACATAGTAGGATGAATATGTTGATGAGAACATGGATAAAATCACATTGCTCTCCTGATAGGCACACAAGCGCTTCCCAGTTCACCACACTAAAATCTGCACCCACCCCAAGGTCTTGGGTTGCCTAGGCTCTGCTTATATTTCACACTACGTACTCTATGTAATTATGTAGATGTGATATAGAAGCAGAATGAAAAGATAAAAAGAAAGTGTCAAAGTCACTACATATTTAAAGATGAAACACTAGAAGAAAATATATGATTTTTTTTGGAAGGCCAAAGAAAGGAAAGGACAAAAACCTCTCTTCTACAAAAACTGAAAAAAGTATACATAGATTAGAATTTCAGGTATATAAATGTTTGATGTTACCACCTGACATATCCATAAATATTATTTAAGTAATATGTGCTTAATATTATTTAATTAATATTAAGCTTTGTGCTAACAGTGTAGGGATTTTGAGGTTTCCAAAGGTTAGTTAGTGTTATGAAATGCAAACATCTGTATGACAGAGAACAAAGAGAAAATCAAGAAAGTATAAAGCAGTGTAGAAAGCTTAGATAGTGTTTTAAAATATATAAAAGCAGAACAGAATTAAATAAATGAAACAAAGCAAAATAAGAGGATAGAAGAATATGAAAAGGGTAGAACATATAAAACTGTACAAAGACAGAGGAAGAAATCTGGTAACAAGTCATACACAATTGTAACTACACTGAAAACTGAAAATAAGCACGTGTCAGAAAGCACACAACAGCCAAACCACATGAAGTCATGATTCCTGACTGGTGGCAGTGTTTCCTTTGCTGCTACTCTATGCTATGTGTTAGTTGCCAATAATTTTAAAGTCTTTTTTCTTTCCAAGTTGGAAATCATCAGGCAAGGCTAAGTAAATTAAATGAGCCTCTTTTTCTACAAAGGTCTTTGCCTTTATTTAAGACATTTTACCTGTCATTCTGCTATCAGAAGGTGAAAATACAAATAAGTAGCTAAAATGGAAAATACTAAGGAGGAAGCTGAAAATGAGCCAACACATACTGGGTGAGCATTTATTGTGAGCTGTGTTTGAAATCACTGAGCTGAAGAGCAAGGACTCCTTTCATTTGTAATCTGAGAAGTTCAGACATAAGCACGTGATTTGAGTGGTAAAAACAATCATATATCACATCTGCATTCAGTTTATTTGTGATCTTTCATTGTGTGAAGTTTATTATGTACAATATATAGACAAATAACACACTCTGATCACTACCAGCAAGACAATGAAGCCTTCCAGATTTGAGTTGACTATTGTTTAGGGCTTGAATTCTTGATGTACTATCAGCTGAGAAGCTACAGAAATGCTTGTTTCCTTTTTAGAGATATCTACACCATAGAATAAGGAAAATACATTTGCATTAGAAGCCCCTGCACTTGGTCTCATGTCACAGCTCATTTTTGGTTCCAGGACTATGAGTAATTCTGGCCAATGGGCTGTGACTAAAACTGAGACCTGTGGCTGGTTGTTCAGAGAATCAGAGACCTGCTGTGTCAGCTGTCGCTATTCCTGTGCGAGTAAGTATATCTTCTCTCCCAGAAATGTACCTGACCTGCATTGAGTCAGAATAAACTTCTGTGGGCCAGAAACAAAATTTTGTGTTGTTAACTTGGCTGAAATTTCATGGCTGCAGAGTCAGAATAATCAAGGTACAGGATTTTGTGAAGATCATGGAGGTGACTCAAGTAAGCTTCTAATCTAATACCTTTCACAGAGTAAGCAATCAATAAATGAAAGTCATCATTATTTATATTTTTTAATAAAGTGAAATTAATTACCAAAAAGCTTTCCTTCTTTTTGTCCTAGAAATGTGAGCATTGCAAAGGAAACCTTCTAAAATGTGTTGGCAGATTGTTTCCACAGCAACTTTAACTCTTTTATTCTTTTAACCTTTTTACTCTTAATCGAATACACTCAGTCTTTTGTGATAGAAGTGGCAAACTCAGTATGTGTTTTTGGTCAGAGGTCTCGAGGGATTTTATTTATGGATAATTCATTGTCACAAACCAATAGTGAAAACTAGTAATCTTTCAAACATGGAAACGCCCTACAATTTTCTTCTGGCATCAGAACAACTTGGATGTTTCTGTTTTATGGCTGAACCTATATGCACTTAAAGAAGGGAACCCAGTAAGAAAACACACAGACCACATGTGAACAACCCATGGCCAGACAATTCCTGAACCATCTATGATGTCCAATTTTCAAAGGATATAAGCTGCTGTGTTGTTTTTCCTACAATATACCTTTCCACAAAAATCCTGCTTATTACTAATTATCATGAACTGATGTATTTGGACAGAAGTCTAGACATGCTATGATTTTAACAAAGTAGATCCCACCCTCTTCCTCCAGAAAAGGGATTTGGGCATCTTTTGTGCCCTGGGACATAGCCTTGTGGATATGGCTAGATAGCACATTCCAATTTGAAAGAGTTGGGGAAAGGACTTAGAAGGTGATGCTCAAGAGTTAGGATATATTTCAATACTGTGTAGATGAAACTAAGGTGATCACAACACAGAGTAAGAGAAAGTAAAAGGGGATTGAGTTGGGGTCATTCAATGGACTATGTTTACTTTTTGAAAGGCTGTTACCACTTAAAAGGAAAGAAAATGTTGTGAATGCATTTGAACAACCAGATGACTCTGTGTCATTACAGAATTAGTTGGTAGAAAAACAAACCCAAAACTTTTGTTCATTAAGTCACTGAAGTTGATAAAAAAATCAGGAACCTGTATTCCTCAACCTTTCTGCCCTCCTGTTTATCTCAGCAGTTAAGATATGACTTACAATGGCTGATTATACACTTGGCAAAAACAACCAGAATGAGTGGGAAGAGGTGGAGGTGAACAGCACCTGGTTGTATGCTAGAGAAACATCTTCATTTCTGGAAGTGGTCCCAGACATATGCCAGAGCAACAAGTGGGCGTCCCAGACTCTGCAATCCCAGGACTAAGGGGCCACATGGAACATCTGTGAGAATGGGCGTGGTTCCAGCTAAGCACTGCAGAATTTGAATTGGAAACACATTGGCCCTTGCACAGGAGAACAGGAGCTTGTGATAGCCGCACTTCCACCAGGATGGAAGCCTGGAGAAAGACTGACACGTGAGGGATGGTAGCTTGAAGTGGCGTGGGGGATGTGTGGAACAGAATCTAATGAAAATAAATTCGAAAGGTGCCAGCAGGTGTGTGGGGGGGGGGAGAAGTAAAAATAAAATGCTGTTGCAAATTGGATCCTTGTTCAAAAATGTTTATACTCTTCAGCTCTACAAAAAATAGGTTTGGAGGCTGGGGAGATAGCTCAGCAGCATAAGTGCCTACCTGGCAAACACAAAGTTCTGAGTTCAATTCCTGGTATCAAAAACAAACAACAACAACAACAAAACAGAAGAAAAAGAAAAAAGGTATAGAGAAATATTAGAAATTCCATAAAATAAAGTTAAATTTCACACATATTTGATGAAATGTAAACTAAAGTGAAAGCAACATGGTGTTTTTGTTTGTTTGTTTGTTTTTACTGGAGTTGAACAAAGAAAACATGAGATAGGCTGGTATTGAAAAACAAATATTTAAACTTCAGTTTCTATTTTTCCCAGCAAGTTGGTAGAACAATTTGAAAATTGTCACCAAATTAAAAATAAATATACTATTTAAATCAAAATATAAGTCTCCAGGTATATTTTTACATATTCAAACACACACACAATCTTGGTAGCCTTTTGTGAAATTGTACCATGAATGCAACTAATTTCCTTTAAGATGACTGTACACATACAAAGCATGACTAAAACTAAAGTTGAATGTTTAAATTAAAGAAGACCTCATTCCAGTGAAAAACAATTTACCAAGAGTGATGGCATAAGAGTGCTGAGAGCAAGTGATAGTAGCTTGAGGATCTTTAGAGAGATAAATGACAATGTGTCTTTAACTGTAATAAATATTTAAATTCAAACACAATTTCACCGTAAATTTTGATCATCCCTAAGTACGTTATCCAGTCCAATTGTAAACATTGCAGTACATTAAAACTACATTACATATGTTGATATTCACAAAATATTGTGTTAATTACAAAATGTCGCTCTCCATGTTTATTTTACTTATTTAATTTTTTATGTTTTTACATAGAGTCTTCTTTAATATTAAAGGAAAGAAACAGGAAATGGAGGCTTCAGTGGTAAACAGGAATCAGAAAGAAAAGTGTGTTCTCCACATGCAGGACACTGTCGTTGACACAGGTGTTAAACAGCTCACATGTGTGGGAAATAGTGAGTAGCACATCCAGGAGACACACCGAAGTCCCTTCCTGCTAGTGTGCTGTCATTGTCATTTTTCTCCCCCGGAATTTTGGTGTGGGTGCCATTGCAAATGTGTATGTCATATATATATATATATGAAGGTCCTCATTACCTAGAGTAACGAATGTTGGAAATGATTCAAGCAAATGCGCTGAGAGGGTCTCACAAAGAGAACATCCTTGCTTTCGGTAGTAGAAGCCACCTACTCCTCCCCAGGCAGAGATATGAGGGCTTTACTTTAAAGCCTAAAGTCAACTTTAGCCATCTCCATGGCAACAACGGAATCAATGCCAACCTTCTAAGTCAACAGGCACCTCTATGGTTTAAGCGCCTACATCAGTTGGCAAAGAAGGCAAATATTTGTCCCTGTTGTGGTAAATATGACAATTTAAGTTTCCTTCTGTGAAGTTTGAAATTAATTCTGGGGCATTGTTTGCCTGTGTATACAAATTCTAACTTTGTTCCTTGTTATTGGTATAAGGGTAACAGTAGATTAGCTTGGGGAATGCCTTTACATAGCACAGCCTCGGTTTACCAAGTCTACGGTAACCTCGAGATGGTTCCACTGTGCTGGGTCTGTGCTATGGGCCACGGTGTGAAGCTGACAAGTTTCTCTTTTGCTCATTCTCTGCTTTTTCATAAAAATACTATTTTAATATCTGTTATATACCAAGCTATCCTTTCATAGGTCTCTTGGTGGATTGGACACCTTGGAAGTCACATGAAGACAAGACACACTTTAGTCAAAATTGTTTCCAAACAGAACAAAAGATGTCCCGCTAGAAAACAAATTTTTAGATTTTTTAATTGATCTTTCCTTATTAAAATCCTTGTAGATGTAAATAAAAAGAGTATAATAACGCATCCAATTCCTTTCCCAAAAGGTTGTTTACTCATTGCTTCCTCTTCAAAGGATCTTGAAATTCTTCCCCACTTCTGTTGACTGCTTCATGGTGAATGTGCCGCTTGATTTTTTAATTTTATTTATTTTTTTTAGCCTGGCAAGGACAGGACTCAGAGCTTGGGATAGTATTATGCTGTGAAGTAAAAATGTCAGGGTAGGTCCTCTCTGACATACCAGTGGACTTCAAAATTCATAATCCCCAGATGGTGCTCATTTCTGTAAATCAGCTAATGGCATTTCGGGGGATTTGGAGGTAGGTCCCATGATCAGACACCCCCCCTCCCCCAGCCTGCTTGGCTTGCACGTTGAGCTGCTGGCCTTGTGCTCTGGGGACCTCCTTCTCACACAGGAATCTCTTTGATCTCAAAGACAGCTCTGTAAGGTGCAAAACAAAACAAATACCCGGAGACTTCTCTCTCTGTGCACATGAAAATAAGAAAGCTTAAAAACAACTGACAATCCTTTCCTTGAAGCATCTTTCAGAAGCATCAAATTAATTTCTACCAACACAAATATACCTTTCAAAGAAGACATTTCCCAGACATAAAAGGAATAAAACAAATGACATTTCAAAATGACTTTTATTGTCCATTTTCATAAGCATAAAAGCACCCTAGAGTCAATGAGTCCTGCTTTTTACACTAATTACATTCTCCAGAGTTTTGAGAGAATACTTTTTATAGTATTTCATTCTTTATTAGTAATTTTACTGCACCATATGTGCAATTTGTCAGGAACTGACCTGTTTCAGATATGGTTTTTCTTAAAAGTAAGGAGTGATGCAGGCATGGACCTACATAAATTAAGTTGATATTATGCAGTGAGCATGCATAAGAGGAAATATTAATAAAATAAAACTTTAGTGCCTTCTAGATATAAAAGCAGGAACATGTAATGTTGAAGCCATTGGTATGTATTAAATTTAAAACCTGAGATAAAGCAGTGAGGCCTGGGGTAAGATATGTTGCTTTGTGCATGTCTCACTACAAAGCTCAGACTCATAGTGATCCTCCTGTCTCAACCTCCCCAGCACTGGATGTGCCAGCATGCCTGGTCTCTGTGGCCGGCTCAGTGTGCCTGGGGGCAGGACTGGCACAACATGTGGTGCCAAGGATCAAACCCCAGTGTGTGCTTGCCTAGGTAGGTGTTCAAACCCCTAAGCTATCTCACTGGCTTGTGCTTTAATATTTAGAAAAGATAACTACTAAAACACAGAACTCCATTAACACATGCCTTTTCTGCTTTACTTCAACATAATACATCATTAGTTTCATGTAAAACAAAACAAAACCAAAAAATATAGCTCTCCCAGGACAGCAGGGATAGGAATTTTAGAGGTGGCTGTTTTTTGACAGAAAAATCCTCAGTGCTTCTATCTTCTACTTCTGTAGAGATTAAGAACCAGCCTGTGAGATTAGACCTATGTTGTATAATTTTTTAATGTCCTTGGGAAAATTATTTGAGAGGCACTCTAAACATCATTTTTAGTTTGGAGATGATAATAACTATTTCACAGAATTACGTGAATACAATTCAGTGTTACTTCATGAATGATTCTGTTTGTGAACAATTTGGCTCACAAGCAAAGTGTCAGAATTTTATTTTGGTTTGCTAATTTTACATCAGGTGACAAACACATTTGTGGCCATCTTCCCTGTACACACACCTGAGTGGCTGTTATTTTCCAAAATCATGGAACAAATTAAGTTTGTGAACTGAGGCATCAATCTAATGTACATGAAAACAGACGCTAGGGTGCCTTGCTACCTATTTTTGACTCAGTGAGTTTCTACTGTCAGGGAAAGCATAGGTCTGTATTTCTGACAGCTGTATTTGTGTTTCTGAGACAGAAAAGAAGAAGAACACGGAACACTTCTGCTCTGTGCTGCTCATGCAGGAGAATTGGTCGCATGATTTCAAGTTGAAGATTTTGAGTTTGATTTAGGTTGTTGAGTGAGAGATGGCCAAGTGGCAAGGAGGGGAAAGGCTCCTGCAGGATGGATAAAGATGAGGAATAGATCTCACCATAATAATCATAGTCATCATCATCTCATTCATAGCCACGGCATCTCTCTAGATAGAGCATGCCAGTCAACTGACTTTGGGCCAAGAGAGAAATTTTGTTTACTGTTGCTTAGCAACACCAATCACAGGCAAAGTGTATCCTTAGATCAACAGTATGGCATCATCTGCATTTTAGTTTGAAATACACATATGGAGACCTACCCAAGACCTACTAAATCCGTATCTGGAGGTGGGGAGTTGGGCCCAGGGATCCACGTCCAGCAGGCCCTGCAGGGATTCCCGTGTGAGCCCAGGTGCAAAAGTGCGAACTGGGTGGACAGTGAATGGTCAGAAATGAACAGGTATCTGCTGTGTCTCAAGCACTGCCCTTCTGACAGGCTTTTTCCATTTGTTTGTCCCTCCTAGTAATCCTTTGATTATAAAATAATTATTGCATAAGTAGAGAAGAGAAAGAGAGCTTTAGATTTCAGAGGTGTCATATGCTTTCTGGTAAACAGAAGGTATAGTTAGAATTAATTTCTCAATTCTTTGTTTAAACTACAAATCCAAAATTTTACCTTTTTAACCTTCTTCTTCCACTCTGCCACAGTAAGCAACATAGTTAGAAAACAAACGTCTCTATGGTACCCACAAAAATTAATTGACTGGACCAGAAAAGAAAGTCTCTGAAAAAAATTAGATCTCAGTTCACTACTTTCTTCACAGAATAATATCATTTCTCATAAAACCTTTATGAACCAAAAAGTCATCCAATTTCTGAAATCTTGGAATAACTTTATCCACCATGACATCCAGAGAGGTTGCGGGAAGAAAATCATATGTCAATGCAGAATTTGGCCTGTAGAGATAAATGAGAAGGTTTTGGTCAGAACATGGGATTGATAATAAAAATTCCCATTTTTAAATTTTTAGCAGATTATGTGTTATGTTTTCTAAACTGATTTGCGAGATAAAGTTTCAGGAAGAGGTCTGAATAAAATGTTCCAGCAACTGTTTCTCTTCCTTCCATGTTTTCTTTTTAAATACTTTTCTTTTGGCTAGAAAGTGTTCTTCTTGTGCCTGGCAAAATAAGCAAAATGCAAACTAGACAAAGAATAATGTACCTAAAAAAATTGCGTCTGAATGTATTTATCTTGGCTGATGAAAACATTTCCATAAAGTCTGTCCTTTCACCAACAGTTTTAGTAGAGACTTAGGTATTTTCTCAGGTCAGTAAGAGATGAGTCCCTTTTCACAAGTAAGGCAGGCACAAAGGCCATGTGGTCACCCCTAGACCAGGTGGTGTGTGCCAGCAGTGCCCCTGATGTCCACAGTCCTGAGTGCTACTGGGGCCCAGGGTGGGCGGCAGTCTCTTGCCAAATGGTTCTTCCTCCTCTTGCAGGCATTTTGTTTTCACTTTTTGGTGGTGATTTAGTGGACCTGCAATTTAGGGCAAACACATGAAAGCACCATGTGAAGCTTTAAAGGTTGGGATCCAACCTTCTGTCCTGCTAGCTGCAGCAAGGTTTCGATCCTTGGAATTTCCTTAAATGAACCAAGTGACAGTAAAAAAGCATCACAAATTCTCTTTGCTTCATGATAACTAAAACCTATGGGTAATATCTGTGTGGCTGTCGATCTGCACCCAAAACTCTGTGCAGAAGTTTTCTTTCCCCTCCTAGGTATGATTGCCAGACAGGTGACTGCATTTCTTAAGATCATTTCAAAGCTTCCGCTGTATCTGTTCAGTGTTGAAAGTTCATCAAAGTATTAAATAGAGACAAAATGTATTATACTTTTGTACCAGCTTTCCCAAGTTCTCAAATCTTGATGTTAAGTTGTTTCCAGGAGGACTTCTATAGTGAGTAGTAGAATTTCTCCATTTATGGTGCAGACCTCTGCCATCACTCCCCAGGCTGCTTGCCTGCAGAGCTCAGCAATACTTTCAGGCAGTCTCTGTGTCAGTGCAGCTGCATCTGGACAGGAGCCACAACTGCCTTGGTCACTTTCCCATCATCACCGGGACACAGTGTTTGATGTCTGCACCTTGAAGGAGAAGATACTTTGGCTCAGTTTCCAGAGGTTTAGTCCATAGTTGGTGCCACTGTGACAGCATAGCATGGCATAGGAGCATGATAGAGGAGAGCTGGGAAAGCAGTGAGGGCCAAACAGGAGCCAGAGGGGAGGGGACACTTCCAGCCACACCTACAGTGACCTGCCTCTCCGAGCAGACCCTGCCTCCTAACAGCAAGCCAGCTATAAACTCCTGTAATCCAAGTATTTCCCCAAATCTCCACTGTGTGTGCATGAGGCTTTGGGAGGACATCTAGATATAAACCGCAGCAGTGCTTCTAGGCCCAGATGCTTTGAGTCCTCCAGCCTGTTAAAGCTCTCAGTAGCTCATTGCCCAGAGAACAAACTCAATGTTTGCTTGCATAGGATTTGTGAACAGTCGCCAGTATCACAGGTGGCAATTCAAACAATTCACATAGAGTCAGTGGTATGACATGTCAGCGGTAGTTGTCTTGCAGGCGGGACAGTGAATTGGGGTTTTGGCATTGATGCTCATCCCTCCAACTCTGTCCTCACCCAAAAGTTTGTAATATGGCTTTAGGTTATCAAACAACATGCACTTTGTTAGAAATCCAGTTGACGTCAATATATTTTTATTGAACATTGTATTTGGCCTTCTGGATAAGGAAATGCAACAGGCCATCTGTCCTTAGTCTTGTGAACTGTCTCAGAGGTGAGGTAGAGTCACAGTATATTTGTGACTCCAGAATGACACCCACCCCTTAGGATTCATGGTACACACCATAACAGCAATGGGACCATAAGAATAAAAGTCACATATCGTGAAATTCTTGTGCCCTAGATACCATTCTGGGTTCTTTATACATGTTATTCCCTCCAATGCTGAGGAGAGAAAGATCCTTTACACGTTACTATTTGTGAGAAAGAAACTGTGTATGTTGATCTTTTCTGAAAGAGTAAGAGTTACAAATGCAGATAAGACCTGCATTGAAAAGAGAAAGGAATGGGGTAGTTGACTAGTTCAGTTTTAATAATAACCACCACATAATAAGGCACATTTTATGTAACAAATGTCTGGATACTATTTTAAATATCTTGTGTGTTTAATCCCACTCTAGACATATAGGTGGATAGCACTATGATACACATTCTACATTCAGGAGATCGAGGCACAGAGATCCTGGGTTCTCCCTGTCTGATCAGGAATCAGTCCTTTCTCCAGGAAACATTGTTTCCATTCAGTGATTAATATTTCGAAACCAAGATCTCAGTACTAGTGTGCTTCTTGCCTCTGGGAGACATCACTAGTGGATCCCTTTAGGGGACAAATCTGGAAATGTCTGTCTGCTTGAAGTCATATGAGTTCATGTTAACTGTTTCAAACACAGTGTGTCTCTGTATGACCCCTGCTCAGTCCACATAGATATTCATTTTCACCAACAAACCAGGACATTTATTCATTTGCTGTATCTTACAACACACAAAAAATTGTCTTAATATCAACACACCTACTAATGTTTGTAACACCCTTGTCATTATTTTTAACTTGAGAGAATATATTATTAAGGATATACAATGAAAAATGTATGTATGATTTGCTTGAATAATTCTTTTTTAATATGAAGATATAGCTCTGATATAAAATTAAGTTAGTTCATTTGCTTCTGTCTACATTAAATTTTATTTTTTAACCTTTGTTGAAATTAATTTTTTAATATTTGAAATATTTAAATGACCCCTTCAAAACTATAAAAAGGTACTCAAAGAAACCTATGTATCTTCCAACATATGATTATCATCCATTCTCTTACGTTTTGATCATAGGTATTTATTTACAGTTTATGGTTCCTATTTTTCTTTTTTTTTGGCAAAATGAATAATGAAATGCTAGTTTAAATACAGTTATAAACTACTTATAAAACATTGTTTTGCATCCTGCACTTTTTTTCTATATCCATTCTCAGAAGTCATCCTTTCTTTATCTTATATCTCTACTGTAAAATCATACTTCATTGTGTGGGACAAAATATAATTTGATCAACTAACCTTTTATGCTTAGATCTGGGTGACTTCTAATGTCCAACCATGACAGATAATGCCCCAGTGAGTGATTTTTACCTTTAATTCTTTTATATGTGCAGTAGTGTAAACCTTGGAGTAAACTCTTAGAAGTGGAATTTCTATTTATTTTTTTGATACAGGGTCTCACTGTGCAATTCAGACTCACACTGATCCTCCTGTCTCATTTTCCCTGGTGCTGGGATTATAGGTTTGCACCATCATGCCTGGTTTCAGGGCCTGCATGTGCTCCTGGTGTTCTGAGGCCTGCATGGCATGTAGTACCTGGGATCGAACCCAGGTCCTTGCACTTGCCAGAGAGATGCTTAGATTGCCAAGCTATCTCTCAAACCCAGGAGTGGAATTTCTGTGTTGAAAACATTTGGTAGCTATTTACAAATTTTCTTCTGTAGAGTTTGCACAATATTTTGCCTTGCTGCCAGTGAAATGAGAGGTAATTTTTCTTTATAATATTGCTTACACCATGTGTTATCTAGCTTTGAATTTTTTTTCAAAATATTTCCAGGTAATTCTGATGAAAGT
The DNA here is from genome assembly GCA_004027165.1 of Ctenomys sociabilis. Taxonomy (NCBI): domain Eukaryota; kingdom Metazoa; phylum Chordata; class Mammalia; order Rodentia; family Ctenomyidae; genus Ctenomys; species Ctenomys sociabilis. The sequence goes on from PVKA01008826.1 coordinate 65,532, forward strand.
CATGGCAAGAATATCACTGATTCTAGGAAAAGTAAGAATGAAAAGTTACATTGTAAATTAGAAATATGGCTAAAAATCTCTTGGTTATAGGCAGCTGGGTGGATGTTAATGGGAGAAAAGGTGAGACATCAAATTTTTTAAAATGTTTTTGCAGTGTTTGCAATTTTAATAAATTTAGGCAAACAATAAAAACAAAACCCGTTGTGCCGGGCATGGTGGTGCATGCCTGTAATCCCAGCACTCGGGAGGCTGAGGCAGGAGGATTGTTGTGAGTTCAAGACCAGCCTGAGCTACAAAGTGAGCTTAAGGCCGGCCTGAACTGCATAGTGAGACCCTGTCTCAAAAAGACAAAAAAAAAAAGAAAGAAAGAAAACCGTTGGGGATGGCAGCCAGTATTCCAGAAATAATTTAAAGAAAAAGGTGGAGAAAGGAAAAGGAACGGTTCCTAATAATAATACTCACTTTTTTCCAGGATTGACATTGCCCAATGAGGCAATTGACATTGCCTAATGAGTGAGTAATATTATTGTGTAATATTCAAGTGAAAAATACATCCCAGTCTTACCTTTTAAAAAAGTATTTTCTATTTATCACCATTTAACAAGCCTTACTTATCAGGCAAAGTTCAATCAGGATTGATGTCTGTTTAGGCACCAGCTGGAGAACATTTCCATTAGACACGACCTAGGTGAATCACTCAACTTAATACTAATACAAGCATGGATATCAAACAACCTGAGAGAATCCCGGTGCCATATTTTATAGCTTCTTAGATATATTTTTGAACATCCCAATTTGGTTCACATCTTACAATTGACAGTGGGTCATCTTCAAATTGCCACTTTTTTAACTCTCTTAATGGTACATAAAGCAACAGAGTGTCTTGCAATTAATAATGCTTTATCTCAATGAAATACAGAGTTGCATGTTTTGTGCTACTTTCCTAGAGTTTCATAATAACATTCTAGACTGGGAACCGTAGTTAGTTTCACAATTCTAGATCCTGAAAGTACCAAGTCAAGAAGTCAGCAGGAAAGGGCGGTGCTTGCCCTGGTGCACTCAGTGAAGAATCACTCCTTGCTTCTTCGCAGGTCCTGGTATTTCCTGTCCTGCGAGGTGTCCCACAGCATCCAGCAACAGCACTTCAGTTTTCTGCCTTTGTCTTCCACAAGGCTCCTCTCCTTGGTGCCTATCTTCTCCTCTTTATACAGGGACACAAGGCATTTGGATTCAGGGCCCTTCTGACCATTGAGTGACACCTAATTACGTTTGCAGTGATTCTCAGTAACAGTCTGAGTGAGATACTGGGGATTAGCACCTCAACATGCCTTTTAGAGAGGCTGTAATTCAGTCTGTATACATTCTAACATTTAATATGAGGTTTTAGGAAGAAAAGAACACTTAATCAAAAGGAAGAAAATGGCACTACAAACAAACTACACACCTGTTTTCCTCTGCTATCCTGGACACACAAAGAGCTTAGCATAGCAAAGAAACGTGCAACTGCACTTGCCTGTCCACATCTCTGCCTTCCACGTGTGATGACAGCAGCCTGGGCCTTGCATTCTTTTGCCTCAGTCAAGCAGCCTTCGGTGTTCTCCTGACTCTCAGGCTGGCCCGGGCCATTTTGTGGGCTGTCTCTTTTTTGCCCAATTTTCATGATTTATAAAAGATAAAGACCACTGTCTTGACCCTTAAAATTTCTGTGTGCCTCAACTATCTTTGCTTATTTTCTCACAGCAAGATACTGTGCTACTTACCCATTTCCAGAGCTAGAGGCTTTCTTTGGCTAGTTACACCCTTCCTGGACTATAAAGAGATCGAAGTGCTGCATGAAAAACCAGTACACTCCCTGGTTTCATCTCACTAGTTTAGCTGATCAGCCTTAATATCTACTCAGCTGCCCAATGCCTACACAGAGATCATATACTGCTCAGCTTCTATGATGGACTCTACTCTGGTCCAGTCTATTGTACAACCACTGAGGTCTTTAATGCATGAGATATTTCTGCTTGCTGAGTCAGAACCCTAAGACAAGTACACCATACTCCACACTGAAAAGGAAAGGGAGAATTGCCTGGGGGATTTCACCAAAAACACTCTATAGTAAGCACTAGGCATGTATACAATGCAAAACTGCTTCTAGGAAGGCTAATTAAAAGGTTGTTTATATTGTGTACCTTAAAGCTTTGTCAGTCACACTTTAGTGCATCTGTTTGGGGGAGAGATACACACACAGGGGCTCAAATGATTAACATATATACAGATGTGGAACTTCATGCTAACATCTGCTTTTGGAATCTAATTCCTTTCTTTTTTTATGGATTCTATTTCCTAATAGAAATACATATTCCTGAATTGTAAACTCCAGTTTGCATTTATTGATTTCTTCTAATATAATGTCTTGAAGTTATATCTTGTGATCAAGTAAGTTAGATGGAAAATATGGAAATAATCAAGAAAATCTGGGACCTGGGAGATAGCTCAGTAGAATAAGCACATATCTTATTGGTCTTGAGTTCAATCCCTGCTTAAAAATAAAAGAGAGAGAGAGAGGGAGAGTAAAAGTAAGTAGTTATAGAGTGTCAGTGGATTTAAGCTACTGCAAGCAGGCGCAGGGGCCAGGGGTTTGATCTCTGGGTGGTCCACCAAGAGGCACAATTTTGATAAATGCAAATATGATTGTTTTAGTGGTAATATAAGATGTTTGCTTTTCAATTATGCTAAAGATAACATCATGAAAAATAAATGAATTATTGTTGTTTTAAAGGATTTTATAGACACTTTAAGTAAATGCCACTGTGGGACATACAAGAATGATTGAAGGCTCCTCTTGAAGAGACTGGCTGCTGGTGGCATTGCGGTTGAGCTCCTGTGTGGCTTGTGGAGTGGGCGTTTGCAGCAGTGGAGAGCTCAGCATGATGTCTCCCATTATTTTGTTGATACAACCTAACAAGAGGCCAGAAAGCAGACTTTATGCTGGCTACAAGTCTGTTAATGAATGCATGGAAGCCATTTGTGAAATGTATGAAGACTATCTGAAGACAAGGAACCCCTACACCCCCTTGATCATACATGATATTTGTCAGTTGTTTAATTTTATTGATGATCTGGCAGACCTTAGTTGCTTTGTGTACCAAACTGATACCCAGACATACCAGCCTTACAAAAAAGACTGGATCAAAGAGAAGATCTACCTGTTCCATCGTCGGCAGGCTGGAAAATAACCAAGTGGGAAACAGTAGAGGCTGGGGGCGGCCTTGGGGCACAGGTGTGTGCCTTGCACTACAGAGGGGTGCTGTCCTGTGAGCCTCTTGCTGTTTTATTATGCTCTAGCTGGGATTGAATACATTTGATGAAATGTGAGCTGTGAGAATCTTTTCAATTCGAAATCCTCATTGATTGCGCCCTTTTTATTTAACTTAAACGTTTTGATGATAATTCAGATGGCAGTTGTCCTTGTTGATTTTGGTTCCAGTCCTTCAAATTGTTCATATCTTGCTTTATAATATTCACATAATAATTTTTCAAGATGGGGTAAGGTATGATGACAAAATTTAGCTCTGTTCTCAAGAAAATGTCTTAGTGAAAAATAAATGTTCTTTACCTATAAAAAAAGAATGACTGAAATCAGTGTAGAGTTGGACTACACTGATTTCAATAACACACACACAAACACTATATATATATATATATATATATATATATATACATACATATAATTCTCCTGGTTTGGATAGTGGAGAGGTTTTTCTGTTTTTGTTTTTTGTTTTTTGTTTTTTTTTTTTTGGAGGAATTGGGGATTGCACTCAGGCCCTTGTGCTTGCCAGGGAAGCACTTCTTCCACTGAGCCATCTCCCTGGTCCCATGGAGAGGTTTATAAATCATAAATTTTCTCCTATTATTGAAAGAGGAAAAAGAACAGTAGGTCTGTGTTTACAGTCAATGGAAAACCCACTTCTGATCAATTTACAAAGTGAAGGACATGACTGCAGAACACAGCTGAAAACTGCCTCCAGTGGACGTAGGCCAAAGCTCTGGGAGACTTGGGCTCAGACACTTGTGACGTGCAGGTTGAGATGATGGTCTCCATTCCACCATGTGCACACTGGGCTCCCTCTGGCTGTCTTTCATCTCTTTTCACTTCTTATTTCTTAGTGCGTGTTGCAGTAGCTAACGATCACACTCCTTGTGGGGATTTGGCTGGTGCGACTCACACATCTTTGTTCTTCTTTCATGAACACACCCTCCTAGCCCTCCCTTGACATGCTGTACCTTGGTTTCCTTTCTATTGTCAGAAGGTCTAACTCCACATTTTCTATTATCTTCTTTTTAAAAATTTATTTATTTATTTATTTATTTATTTTTAATTTATTGAAGCACAAATATCAATGAGACAGTTTTAAGATACCTTGAAAAGATGGATTCGATAAATTAATACATTGCAAATTGTTTTCATAATGTTTTGGTATCATAGAAGGTGCATACATGATATTATACTTACAGACATTATTATACCATATGACTCTTATCAGGAAATAAAGAGAGTGTAGCTGTTTGCTTATCTTATTTTTTATACCTGAATTACATCAAAGATTCAATAATTAATACTTTCTACCTTGTTATTTTCCTAGTGGTTGTCCATAGTACTAGAAGCCAACATAATATCCTGTCCAAGCATTAGTGCAAATCTTGCCCCTCATAGGATTATGCAGAAGCACAGCGTTATCAATCCCAACTGTACTGTCCATACACACACATCATGATTCTTCCATTCTATACCCCTTCCTTGCTCTACACCTGTCAGAGATGGGCACTCTATTGTCATTCAACTAATTTAGGTAGCTGAACTCGATAACACAATCCAACACAGTCCAGCATTCCACAACAATAGTGAGTTATCTGAAGATGTTGTTGACCATAGCCATTTACAGCTCAAATTAATATTATGGCCCCATGATGTATACTTCATTTTTGTACTTTTCTGCTGGATGGTTAAGATCTAGATAGAGAAAGACTTATATACCAACACATGTACTTTATATTTCTTATGTGTTCAGTGAAGTCCTCTCAGGGTTTATCTTGTAGTCCTGTACATTATTCTGTAGATCCTTTGTCTGTGTCATCCATGTGGATGAGTCACGCCAATGCTTGACAAGGTTGCTCTCTGTGAGAGCTTGAGAGAAAGTTTTCTCTCCATGTGACTCTCCCCAGACAGACTACAGAAATTCGATCTCTTTCCTCTGTGGCTCCATAATCTCCTTGTTCAGAAAATTTGGGGCTCACCTAAGTTTTATGATGTTGCAGTGCAGGTTCTCCTATGTCCTGAGTCTTCGCTGACCTTGAAAGGCTAGGGCCAAAATGTTGGCTGGCCTTGTGGTTCTTCTATTTCTCCAACTCTGACTTGTGAACTTAGGTTGTTAACCATCCAGAAATAAAGCTGATTAGTATGCTGCACCATATGCCATTCACTTTGCCTTATCTGACTCAATTGATTTTAGTCATACGTTTCCTTTTGTATTTCTGCTTTTCGCTTGTTATACTAGGGAGACTATACGATATTTACACATGTGTGTCTGGTTTATTTCACTTATGAGTATATGTTCAAGTGGCATCCACTTCAGTATAAATGCTTCAAACTTATCATTCTTAATAGCTAAGTAATACTCCATTATATAGAAATACCACATCTTTTTCAACCATTCTTCATGTGATGGACATCTTGGTTGTTTCCAAGATTTTGCTATCACACATTGTGCTGCTATAAACATAGG
>PVKA01008827.1:0-71201 GCA_004027165.1 Ctenomys sociabilis
AATTTTAAAAAGTATATTTCCATTGACTTTATATTACTTCTTCCCTATCTTTTATACACACATATATATATGAAAAGAAATGTGTACAACTTGACATAAGATTGATAGTGTTTCACAGAAATCTTTAATGCCCTTTTAAATGGGTTCATCTAATATATTTTACATAGTCCTACATAACTATCATTTTGAGAGCTCTTTAATCTTCATCCAGGAGCATATACCAACCTCTCTTGCCTTCTGAATTATGTTCTTTGTTATTTCCTATATGCTACGCCTGGAGGTATTAGAATATTTTGAGTTTGTATAACTGGAAAATATTTTACTTTTAGTTTTCAAAGTTATGTTTGCTAAGTATAAAATTCAAAGAGGACAGATCTGTTTATTTTCCTTTCTTCCAGTCCTTTAATTAGTCTAGTTTCTTACACACTTGATCTTTTTTTTCTTTCTTTCTTCCTTTCTTTCTTTTTTTTTTTTTTTTGTAGAACTGGGAATTGAACTCAGGCCCCTGTGCTTGCCAGGGAAGCACTTATCCCACTGAGCCATCTCCCCAGCCCGCTTTTTTTTTCTTTCTAATGTGGAATAAGATGCTATTTAATTTTGTTCTTACATAGCTAATTTTTTTATATATATGCTTTAATGATTTTTTTCTTTATAGTAAGTTTTGGACAGTATCATTTTTGTGTATCTGGGCATGATTTTATTCAAATGTGCAAAAGGCTCATTTTACTTGGAAATGTGGTGTTGTAAGTTCAACTAAATTCAGAAATTTTAAATCTTTAAATATTTATTGCCTACTTCTTTCTACTTTGAGAATTCTAATTATATGAACATAAGTTTCTTGATTTTGACAAAGAATGAACTAGTACATGACTGATCTGTAAAGTCTTCATTTTCACTTTGGACAATTTTTATTGTTATATTCATTTAAGTTTGTAATTTATTTACAATGTGCAATCTATTACTAATCTCATGCAATATATTCATCTCAGAAATATTTCTCTGAAAATCACTGTCTATATTTTGTATCTTTCACATTTCAATATTTGTCCATAATTTTTAATATGATATGTAATTATTGATTTTCAATAAAGTGAATAAAAAAAAAGAGAGGAACAGGTTGTAGGGAGGGGAGGGGAATGGAAAAAAGAAGCAAGATAAATCATGTACAGGAACAAATTCTCCACGATGAATGTGATCATTATGTGTAGCTAAAACGTATTAATAAAATTAATTTTAAAACTTCTATCTATCCCAGTTCTGATGTTAGGGACCATTGCTGGGGATGGGAAGATAGCTCAGTGGTTTAAGCACCTGCTTCGCAAGTGCAAGGATCCAGGTTCAATCCGTGGTACCACACACAGTGCTGACCTGGAACCCAGGGTACACTGTGCAGGCTGCAAATCTAAGTGTGGCAGTGCACGCCTGTGATCCTAGCGCTGGGGAGGCTGAAACAGGAGGATCACTATGAGTCTGAGCTGCGTAGTAAGACCCTGAATTAATTAAATACATAAATACATAAATGGATGATTCTTTTAAATTAAAAAAAATATTGCTAACCCTGAGGGAAGTGTACATACTTCTTTATATACTAACATGATTAGTAAATTATACTCTCTTTTCTAAATTACTCACTAAAGAGTATATTATTCAATTTTCTAAAAATTAACATTTAAGATTTAAGTATATTTATTTTTTCCAAAGAAGTATTTGTGCCTATTAGCAGAAACTAAAGAAATCATTTTAATAAAATGGGAATAATACAAAAAACAAGACAGAAGCAATAAATACACTTTTTAAAATCAAAGAAAAAAAGGAAAATTAGAAGAGCTCTAATTACATTATGAATTGAAATGACTTACATATATCAAGACACTGTTATGATTTCTTGATGTATTGCTAAGATAATTTATAGCATATCACTGAGTCTGATTTATATAGTGAGACCCTGTAGACCCTTATTAAAAATTACAAAAAAAATTAAATAAATAAATAAATAAATAAAATATATATATATTCAATGGTCTAAGGTATTCAAACATTCAGAAAACATAAAAAGTCCTAAGACTTTCTGCAAATATTTTTTTTGAATTATGAATACTAACAGACATATATAATTTTATTGTAGACAGGAATAATACATAAACATAATTCAATTTAAAACATACTATCCCATTGGAATCATATTTCTTACTTTCTTTTTTGAATGGCTATGCCTGCCTCAAGGACAGGTCTGATGTGGCATGTGGTGCTGGGGATTGAACCGTGGTCCCCTGTGCTTGACTGAGTTTGCCCAAGCAGGCGCTATGGACAACTGAACTATCATGCCAGCCCATGGAATCCTAAATATTTCAATGGCATATTTAAAAAACAAAAACAAAACTCATTTAGTCTATTACTAGTGATTAACACCAAGTAAATTAAGAATAATTAAAATATAAATTCTTTAATTTTATAAAGGGTCACCTGCCAGTAAAAAGAGGTAAGAAGGTAACATCTCAAGGAGGTAAGGGACATCAGCCAGACTTCACTTGCTCCCACAGTCCTTCCTTTTGCAAGCTCCTAATCATACACCCACCAAGAATTTCTGCTGTTTATTTAAAGAGGTGATTTTTATAGGTAAATTACATGTAAACATTTCAAAACTCAAAAACTAAATGTTTATCAACAGTGGAATGTTAGAACACTACAAAAAATGCTATGAAGGGAAAAAAGAGTCAAAAATTCTTACATATTTTAAAGCAGTTTTAGAGCTACTTGAAAAAAATCTGAAAAGCATTAAAACAGAATAGATGAAAATTACATCAACTTGCTAAAATCAATTATCTTTTTTTTTTTTTCTTCTGGCAGAACCTGGGATTGAACTCAGACCCTTGAGCTTGCCAGGCAAGTGTACTTATTCTACTGAGCCAGCTCCCCAGCTCCTAAAATCAGTTATCTTAATAGTAATAAGAATACTGGGGACATTTTTCTTTTTTTAAATTCTTTTTTTCAACATAATACTCAAAAACATTAGCAAGAGCAATTAGGGAAGAAAAAAAATAAAGATGCATATATATAAACTAAAGATATATATAAACAAAAATTATGTATTTTATATATATATAGATATATATATATCTGCCATACACATATATGGAAGAAGTCAAATTATCATTATTTTCAGATGACATAATCCCCCCACACAGAAGAGCTTAAAAACTCCACCAAAAGCAATAATAAGCAAATTCAATAATAATGCAGCATACAAAAATCAATAGTGCTCCTGCTACAGTACTAATTCAGAAGTGCATCACCAAAATTAAATACTTATGAATTAATCCAACTAAAGAAGCAGAAAAAAGCTCTACAACAAAAACCACAGTATGTTGAAAAAAGAAGTCAAAGAAAACATTAGAAAATAGAAAGATACACCCTGAGCCTGGATAGTGAGAACCAATATAGTAAAGATGATCATATTTCTAAAATTGATACACAAATTTAATGCAGTTCCAATAAAAATATCAACAGTATTCTTCACAGAACTGTAGAAAACAATCTTAAAATTCATAATGAACAAGAACCCATATTAGCAAAAAAAGCCCCTAGTGACAAGACCAAAGCAAGCAGTATCACAAACCTGGATCTGAAGTTATAACACAAAGCTACAGTGATAAAAAGAGCACTGTACTGGCACAAAAACAGACTTGAGGATCAAAGGAACAGAATAGAGGATGCAAACAACCCCAAGCACATTTAACTATTTAATCTTTGACAAAAGGGCCAAAAACATGCAGTGAAGAAATATAAACCTCTGTGATGTCAGGAAAATTGGTTATCTAGATACAGAACATTAAATCGAGAGCCATATCTCTTATCATGTAAAAAATAAATTCAAAGAACTAAATGTTAAAACAGAAACACAACCTACTGGAAGATAAATAAGTAAAATTCTTGAAAGACTAGGTATAGGCAAAGACTTACTGAACCAAATCCCAGCTGCACAAGCAATACCAGGATATACTAAAAAATTCCAAACAGCAAAAGAAACAATACAGTGAAAAGACAATTTACAGATGGGAAATTTTTTTTTCCAGCTATTCCTTAGGGGACTAATTCCTAGAATATACAAAGAACTCAAATAAATTTATGGGCCCCAAAATAAAAATGGACAAATGAAATGATAGACGCTTCATAGAAGTACAAATGGCCACCAAGTACATGAAGAAATGCTTGACATCATTGGCCGTTAGAGAAATGCAAATTAAAACACTGAGATTCCATTTTATATCAGAATGAATGCCATCGTCAAGAGCTCACAAAATAATAAATGTTGACAAGCTGCAGGGGTGAAGGGGTTAGAGGACATTTCTGCATCGTTGGTGGGAATGTAAACTGGCTCAACCACTATGGAAATCGTTCTGGAGGTTCTTTGAAAAGCTATAACCAAATCCCGTTTGATATGGGTATTACCTTCTAGATATCTTCCCAGAAGAGTTAAAGATATTGTACTACAGTGATACATGTTTATTTTTACAGCAACAGAATTCATACTAGCTAAATCTTGAAAGCATCCTATATGTCCATGAACAGATGAATGAACAAATAAAATGTGGTATTTACATAAAATGGAGTACTACTCTGCTATGAAGAAAGGTAAATGATGCATTTGTAGGAAAATGGATACACCTTGAGAGCATAACATTAAGTAAAATAAATCAGACACACAAGCTTAAATGTCACATGGTTTCTCTTATATGAAAACCCCCAAAGCAGGGAACTAGATTTTTCTAAAGTGGGGATCAAGAGATGAAGGCAGAGGAGAAAGGGATGAAAAAGGAATTAAGATGTGCTATGAACATGTAACAACTCCACACAAGGAATGTCAACATTATGTTCTGCAAACATGTACCAATAAAAAAAAAGAAATATAAGACAATTGAATTGTTCCAACAAAAAAAGTCAATTGAAAATGACATTCTGTATTTTCCCAAATTTCCTTAATATTGTTTTATTTTTTTAAATAGAAAAACAAGTTAGGAAACAGAAAAGAAAAAAAAACGCTAACCTTTGAAAAGATTCAACCTAAAAAATGAAAAGAATGAACTTGTAAATAAAGAAGGGAGGATGGGTCATAAGGAGAGGGAAATGGGGGGAAAAAGAAGTAAGATATAGCACATATAGGTATAAACCCCTAGGATTAATGGTATCATTGTACATATCATATACCAATAAAAGAAAAAGGAGGAGAAGACCTAGCATCTATACTCTGAAAACCAGCACAGACTAAAATATTCCAGTGTGGGGGTTGAAAATGGGTTCTTGGGGAAATGAAACAACTGGTCCTACGCAGATGATGGTAGGTGATGGGGCCATACTTTATTAAGTTAGTCCCTCTGGTTTCCCTTAAAATCATGTAAATCTTCTGTCTTTTAAAAATTACAAACAAGTTTATTTTTTTTTTTTTGGCAGGGGGAACTGGGGATTGAACTCAGGCCCTTAGCTTGCCAGGGAAGCACTTACTCCACTGAGTCATCTCTCTGGCCCCAAAAAATTACAAACAAGTTTAAAAGGCAATAGCTATTTTTCTACTAATTCCCAGAAATTATTATATAGTATTGGTTACTGTGAAATCCAGATTGGGGTGCTAAGGGCTGATAACACAGTTCTTAATTCTAATACAACACAATCAATATTATATAGGAAAGCAGTCATAGTTGCAAATATAATTGAGAGAACTTCTTAATTTTGTTGGCACTTTGTAGGACAATAAGGGAACCTGACCTTATGGCAAAGCCATAGACTAAACTTTTCTTCTTTTCAGGGCTGGGACTGAACCCAAGGCATCCATACTGAGCTACATCTTCAGCCTTTCATCCCTGATTCTGAGACAGGATCTTAACAGTTACTAAATTCACCAGGGGAGGTTCAAATTTGTGATCCTCCTGCCTCAGCCTCTAGGGTGCTGGGATTACAGGCATTACAGGCATGATTCATCTACAGTCATGCCTGGCTTTAGTAAATTTAATATAGAAAATTTTAAACTAGTAGCTCAGAAAAGTTTTGAAGACATGCTTAATATTTTCAATTAATCAAATGTTTAGCATGCTGAATTATTAAAGTAGCGGCAAGCATAACTAATCTTACTCACAAAAGGGGCAGAGATAATTCTGTTTATTAAATGTCCTTGAAATGAGATTAAAATACAGGTACTCTCCCTGCAACAGGGATCTAAAGGCTGGACATCAACACTTTTCTTTTTTTTTTTTGGTATTTTAGGGAAGGATCTACAGGGTGTTCAGGGTCTCATTACTACATGGGACTCAGAGTGATCTGCCTGTTTACATTCTCCTAAAAGCTGGGATTACAGGTGTGCGCCACCACGCCCAGTCTCAACTGCCATCTCAGCAAGCCCCAGGGGTAGGTGAAGCATTGCAGGCCCAGGGATTAAATCTCCAACTTTGGCCACACTTCTGATAATGACAACAGGATAAGGCTTGGTATATCTGCCTTAATTTTCTATGTCTCCTTTATTACCTTAACACTTTGAGTTACTTCCTCACTCAGCTTTGCACACAGGTACAATAATCATTTAAGGAGTATTTGTATTATGAGGTTTATTAGCCCCGACATTATTAAGCCTATCTCATCCCCCTTCATGACTAAGGAGTTACTAAGCTTGTTTTCAGGATGTATACAAATATCCAGTTACCAAGCTTTTATAACATCAATTTCCAGAATCCCTGATGTGATACTCATAAGTTTTGAATTGTTGCCCTAAACCTGTGGTCATTTCAGATTCCAAGAAAAGCACATTCTCACAGACCACCCCATGAGGTTATGCCCCATACCAGAGCAACTACTCCATGACAAGAATCAAGGCTCTCTCTCAGGCAGAAGCTGCTACCTCAAGCTTGGAACCAAACTGCCTCCTCAAGCCACGAGGGCTCTTCCAGAACCTCAGAGAAGCAGTCTTGAAACACCAATTAATCCAACCAGGATTACAAACCCTGCCAGCTGAGAAGACCCCCAATCCATGCCTTTGTTCACCTTTCTATAAAACCCCAAAGCTTCTGTCAGCCTTCACAACAGATAATGACCTTCTTATCTATGTTTGAGGATGGCAATGCTGATTTCAACTCCTTTCCTGCTCTTCACCACTCCTCCTCTTTTGTTTGGTTTTGTTACTTGAAAGAGGGCATGACCCAGGCTGGCCTTGAACCTACAGTGACCAAGCCCTGGGGCTACAGGCAGGCACCACCACACCAAGCATCACCACTCATCTTGATTCCTGTTATGGGACACTTGGCTGATTTTGGTCTGTTAGAACCTCAGAACTGGGGATTTCGCCCTGAAACTCTAATACATCCTTATAATGCAGCATGTAACTAATAGACTTTAGGAAGAAGGTAACTGATTTTGAAGTTGTCATCACAATTTTGCTTCTTTTGTCTATTGTTACAACTAAATCTGGACCTTACTCCAAAACATTGATATAATTATCATGACTAGCAAAAGAAAACATCAAAATAACATATAAATAATATTACCTGTCAAAAGCATCTAAAATACATATTTCAATTTTATTAAATCAACTAGAATAATAGGATAATAGGTTAAATATCACGAGTAATATCAATGGTTAATATAAAAGTCCATTCTATAAATTGAAGATAACACTTTAATTATTAACAAATTTAGTAACATTTTAGGCTGTTATAAATACATTATACTTAACTCTTTCTTGGAAATTGGAATTGCAGATATTGACTTGATCAACTTTTCTGGTGGAAGATCCAGCACTCTGGAAAGCTAAAGATAAAAAAAACAAATAGGACAAGAGTGTTGATATGTTTGCTCTGGCTTCAATGGAATACTATTTAGCCTCTAAAAGAATAAACTGTTGATACATTTACAACATATATGAACCTCAAAGGCATCATGCATTTTGAATCTGACATTCTGAAAAACACAAGCTATAAGGGTGAGGGCTACATCTATGGTTGTGAGGGGTTGACTGTGTGGGAAGGCTTTGAACATAAAGCAGCAGACTGTTCACTTTTTAGAGTGAATTTTATTTTTATAAATTTAAAAATAAAAATCATTACATGGTATAGAAAGAGTAGATGAATCACTGAGAATCCAAAGATAATTTTTTCATTTAAAAATATTTATTGAGTGGCTACTCTTTGCTAGGCAGGCGTTGCTCTAAAGTGCTGGAGAATCCAGCAGTGAGTAAAATGGAAAAACAATCTCAGTACTATGAAAGGCTAAGGCAGGGCAGTTGCAAATTCAAGCCCAGACTGGGCAATTCAGTGACTTATTAAGACTTATTGCTTGTCACAAAAAAAAAAAAAAAAAATTGAAAAGGGAAAGAGGGATGCAACTCAGTGTGAAGGCTCTGGAAATTGTCCTAGCACCGTGAGAAACAAACAAAAGCAGACAAAAGTCCTATGGCACTTCTAAAAGAACAAGTACAAGTTACCAGAGAAAGTCTGATCCCCTGGCCCTATCAAAGTATTACTTAGAATAGCAGTAGTTAACAAAAGGGCTAGGTGTGCAGCTAGGTGTTCGAGCATTTGCCTTGCACATATGGCTGAGGGAATGATCCCTAGCACTACACACACACACACACACACACACACACACACACTAGTACACTAGTGCGTCCGTATCCTAAAATAAAACTTTCATGATTATAATATATAGCCAAAATTGTGAACCAATGCCCTAGTCAGGCACTTGGAAGTTGGACAGAAGAGATGTTCTCCCAAGTCCTGAAAATTCCTGCATGACAAGATCTCTTTCTTATTCCATGAACAGTCAAATGACTTTCATACTATCACAGCTTTCATTTCATACATAATGGAAATAAAATACAGAGAATTAATGTAAATTGCCTAAGTAGAAAAGCTGCAACGTGGGCACAGGCCACGTCTCCACACCAATCAAAATATACAGTAACTGTTAAAGTCAAAAACACATCACCAGTAATCCTCCTCAAGTGAACCTGACAACCAGGAGGTAGTTTGAAGCTCAGTAACCTTCAGGGATGTGGCAGTAGATTTCACCAGAAGGGAGTGGAAGTTTCTCGATTCATCTGAGAGAGGCTTCATGATGCTAGAGAACTACAGAAACCGGCATCCCTGGATCATCAGCTCAGTAGACCTGCTCTGATCACCCAGCAAGAAGAGGAACATGACCCGAAGACTGTGAAACGAAGAATTTACCAAGACCCTGATTTAGGTGGGATGCCACCAACCAATCGATCACAGTCTACCCAGGAGTTTGCAAAGAGAACAACTCAAGTGACAAGGTGAGATTTATACGGCATAATTTGCTGCCCTCCATATTCAGTCTCAAATTCCCAGTAATAGAAAATGAACCTGACAACCAGGAGGTAGTTTGAAGGAAATGATATCATTCTAGTTTCACCGCAGAAAGCAAGATTCTCCAAATATTAATGTAAAGAAAAGTCATACCCCTGTGTAAATGAATAGAGAGATTCCAAAGTATTTGCATAAAAAGAAATTAGATATTTGATGATTAAAATAACTCAACATGTGGGCTGGGAAGATAGCTTTGTGGTCTAATGGCCTGCCTGGCAAGCATGAGGACCCAAGTTCAATCCCTTGTACCGCATGCCGTGCCAGCCCTGGAACCAGGCATGGTGGCGCATGCCTGTGATCCTAGTTGCTGGGGAAGCTAAGACAGGAGGATCACTGAGTGTGCACTGCATAGTGAGACCCTATATTAAATAAAATAAAATAACTCAGTGTAACTATTATGGACTATTGGACTATATTGGATTATTTTGCTGAATTCACGCACCTACAATATTTAAATGACAAAACTAAACAAAAAAAGGGGATACAAAGGAAGGACCATTTTGTATCTATCTGTATATACAAAATAGGCTAGATATACATCTACTTTCTCTTAATTCAATGAGAGGAAAGATCCTGTCTGTGTTTGGACAGGATATCATGTCTGCATCTTGTACTATGAATTACTACTACAAAAACAACAATATGCAATGTATTAATTATTGAAACTGTCCTACTAATGTTTTGAAACTGTCTCATTGCTGTTTCTCAATAAAATTAATATAAAAAAGAGGTACCCAAATACAATGGCATAATCAAATAAAAGGCTCATCATTTTCACTTAACAAGGAGACAAAGAGAGCTCCAAGCAGTCAGTTTTCTTCTCCTTTCCATTTCATTGACCCAAGTAGGTGATGTTTGTGTATCATAGTAAGGTTGAGATAGTAATGTGTACTGTATTTGCATTCTGGGAATGAAGAAAGGAAAAGATATATCTTATTTTTAAGTATAATATCATGTATGCACCTTGTATGATACCAAAACATTATGAAAAGTTTGCAATGTATTAATTTATCGACTACATCCTGTTAAGGTGTCTTTTAAAACTGTCTCATTGATATTTGTACTTCAATAAAAAACAAACAAACAAATTAATAAAGTACAGGAAGCAGACAGGATGTCCTGTCCAAGCACTGTTGGTACAAATCTTTCCTCTCATAGAATTCTGTGAAAGTAGCTGCATATTTATCCTAACTCTTCTGTGTATACAAATACAGAATGGTCCTTCCTTTGTATCCTCTTTTTTTTGTTTGGTCCTGTCAGACATGGGTATTCTATTGTCATTCAATTATATATTACCTATTTTTATTGTCAAATCTGTTTAACAGATTTAGTTATGCAACATTGGACAAATAATTGAATATTAATGCTTGCTTTCAATAAACCTTACATATCTTAAATAAAAAAAGGAAAAGACAAAGGCTAAAAATATCTGCGACATTTGAATCAGTCCATTTTTTAAAAAATAAAGAAAATAATGATTCTACAAAAAAATAGGATAGATAGTTACTTTCTCTTAATGCAGTGAGAGGAAGGATCTGTACTAGTGGTGTTTGGACAGGATATCATGTCTGCATCTTGTACTGTGAATAACTACTATGAAGACAACAATATGCAATGTCTTAAGCATTGTGACTGTCCTACTAACCTCTTTTAAAACTGTCTCAGTGTTATTTGTTTCTTAATAAAATTAATAAAAAACCTCAGTATAAAAAAAAAGTCATACATACACACTGGCTTCATCTCTCATGGCAGGGCTTAATCCTAAATTTGAAACACTGAATTTTAAAAAATATTCCTAGCAACCGCAAGGGCCTGAGTTCAATCCCTAGTTCTGCCAAAAAACAAAACAAAACAAAACAAAATCCAAATTGCAATGTCTTTCATAATCCCTTTTTTAATCTATATGGACCTCATTTCAGAAAAATATCAATAACTCTTGAAATTGTACAATGGTTTCCTCTTTTGTTAAAATCAAACAAAAATAAGTTTAATACTTGAATGTCTTCCATGACAAAACCTAAGGAAAAAAAAAAAACCCTACACAAAAAAAACTAATCACAACACAGTCCAGTTTTTATGAAAAGTTTATGTAGTCTTGCCACCTTATTCTCTTGCCTATATATCTGCACAGAAATACATCTACAGAGAAGTCAATGTTAATGATAATGAATGTTTACAGAGATGTTTTAAAAATTCCTTGCACTTTTTTGTATTGTTATTGACAACTAAGTCATTCTATTTGCAAAAATGATACTTTTTCTTTGCCAAATCACAACAATTAAAAATACTTTTAAGAAGTGTCTATTGAAGCTGAATGTGGGGGCAAATGCCTGTAAAAGCACTGAGAGGTCGAGGCAGGATTACAAATTTAAACTCAACCTGCACAACTTAGTGACTTAGCAAAACTCTGTTCAAAATAAAAAATTGGGGAGGAAAAAGCCAAAAGCTTGGGATGAGCTCAGTGTGAAAGCCAGAGGTTTAATCTCTAATATGGGGGAGAGGGAAAGACAGAAAGGAAAACAGGAAGAGAGGAGTAAAAGAGGGAGAGACTGACTGATTCCTGTTTAAAAGTAGGCAGTACATCCTCAGCAAGAAATTACTATTTAAAAATAGGTAGTATGCCTCAGATTCTGTGGTGCTAACACATTCATCAAGAACAGTGATGGTGAACCTTACAGAGCTTTCAACAACAAACAATTGGCTATAGAATGGGGCCTGGCATAAGCTTGCCATCACTAATCTAGGGTAATGGATGACAGCTGGATCCTACACCAGATGGTGTCTAGGGTGCTGGTGATAAGGAAGACTCAAAACACCCTTCCCAAACTCTAACATAAAATAGTAACAGTGAATATTTACCTCAACCATTTGTTTCTCTGGCACACAGACCACCATCAGAATCCACATAATATTTGCCACCATCAGAATCCACATAATGAATACAAAGTCAAAAAATATCAATCTGACTTTAGACAGCTGCTAATTTCTGACAGGAGTTAAATTACCAAAATTCAAATCAACGAGACCTGTATAAAAAAACCTAATTTTTGCTAAGGGCCAAGAGCTCATATGTAACTATTGTGTAGGTGGCAGAGCTGCTATCATCTGATAAAAAAAAATTATTTCCATATTTGTATGGATATACATCTCTGAAGCCTTAAAATTCTTACTCTTCAAAATCATAAGTTACTTAAATTGGCAATGATCCCTGATTACTCCTCACTTCTGACTCTAATACAACCAGGTCAGATTCTGTGCTACCTAGAGGGCATTTGGGTTCCATATTTGCTCCTCCAGCCAGGTGTAGATAGATCCATCATGCAAAGGAACAGAAACTTTAGGGTTCACAGTGTTGTGGTTTGTTTGTAAATGTCCCCCCAAAGCCTTAGGCCAAGGGGAGGTTCAAAAGTGGCTGTTTTAGGGTGTGTGAATATGGATTAAGGGGGTGATAGTGGAGTAAAGGGAAGTAACAGAAGCCCCTCCCTGGGTGTGGGTGTCACTAATCAATAGGTTTACAGATGAGACAGATTACAAAGGGAGAGACAAGGCAGGCTTCCTATCTGCTGTCTGCCAGTGTTACAGAGCTCGTACCAAACCAAATGGAAAAGGCTCTGCACCAAGGAGCTGGAAGACAACCAACTTTATTATGTTGGTGGGTCGATGGGAGATTGCTCCCACAGCATCAGCCCTGAGCTGACTTTGGAACTGGCTTATATAGGTTTTGTAAACAAGAAGTACAGAAATTTGAAAGCATGGTGAATTCCTATTGGGTAGTGTTGGGCATCCTGTTGTAGGCAGTTGAGTTAGATAAAACTACTATAGGCAGCCAGACAGGGTTGGGCACTCAAAGAAGCCAGTCTATAAGACAAAATACCTTATAACTGTAGGCCAGACCTCAAGACAAATGATTAAACAAATGCAACCACATACTTCCCTAGAGATGGTCATGAACAATGGATATGCTACAGGGGTTATCAATCACCTTGAAAAAGCCAAGAAATCACTAACCCAACCCCCTACAGGAAAAGCTGCTGTTCTGTATTCATGCCTGTTTGTTATGTGGACTCACTTCCCCATTTGATCCTGACTCCATCAATTTCACCTGAGCAATTATGCTTGTAATCTTACTGATTGACAACAGTTTCACCTCATGCCCATCTTGCGAGTTTTCATGTGCCCCACCTGGAACCCACCTCACCTCATGCTTTTGTTCTATAAAAACCCCTAGAAAAGGCAGGTTCCTTTTCTAGAAAAGGCAACCCACTCTGGTCCCTCTTCTGTCCCCCTCTCAGACAGAAGCTTTCTTTCCTCCAGCTTTTCTATTCTGCTCTTCCATTGTTCTTAAAATTCATTCTTTCATTTTAGAGAACACAGACTCATCCTAGGTATCTTTTAGAGTGGTAGTTTCTTTCGCCTATATCAATCTCTCACTGCTGGGCAGAAAGTCTTTGAAATAAGTAATAGTGTTGACCATCTCTCATTGCTAGAAAGTGTAGGATGTGTAGCTAATGCAGTCAAGACTGAGCTGGTTCAGGCTACCTTTCCTATCATCAATCAAAGCTGAGTGAGTCTAATGGACGACCTACACGGAGGGCTGTCAGACTACAAGTTGACTTTGAAATTTTTAAAATTTCTATCACAACATCATGAATTGTTTCTCCTCTGTGATGCTACCCTGGCTTGAAGCCAGCCAACTAGGGGCAGAAACCTTTATAAACTGTGAGCTGAAATAAACCTTTTCTCCTCTAACTTGTGGGTGTCTCAGCAACAAGTAACCAAGAAGAGAACTTCCCAAATGATTTGGTGGACAAGATACTACCACCTACTTACAAGGAAAGAGTGTGACTCACACAATATGTGGTTTTATGAAGAGCTGAATGTGAGTGGACTTGACAGAATAAGTGTATTATATTAGTGAGCTTCACATTACTATAAAACTGATATAAGTTACTTAGAAAATAAGGAAGGCTTATGTTGGCTCATAGTTCTGTAAGTTCACATCTAAGACTGGACAAGCCTACTACCTTGAGCCTCTGGTGAGGACAACATATAAGATGGACAATGGAGTAAGGGCGGGAAACAGCGGGCTAGCTGGAGTCCCACCATTTCCTTTAGGGAAAAGCCCCAAATCTAAGCATTTTTACTAGGTTTCCCTTCCTGGAAGTCCATAGCACCTCCCAATACTGTCACCCCGGGGACCCAACTTTTACTTATGAACCATCCAAACCCCAGCAATAAGAAGCAAGGTACAAGCCGGGTGTGGTGGCGCATGCCTGTAATCCCAGCACTAGGGAGGCTGAGGCAGGAGGATTGTTGTGAGTTCGAGACCAGCCTGAGCTGCACAGTGAGACCCTGTCTCAAAAAAGACAAAAAAAATAAAAAAATAAAAAAAAAAAAGAAGCAAGGTACACACTTAGGCAATTCAGTAGTCAGTCCTGTGTTCATTTGAATGTGGCTATTCCAACAAAAATATTTTACCTTAGAAGTAGATAATTGGTTAGCAAATTTAATTATTTTGTTTTCTTATGGTAGTAGGTGTTAAAAACACAGCCTTTAAAGGGCCAGCTTGATAGCTCAGTGGACTAAAGTGCCTGCTTAGACAGAGCACAGTGATTGGGGTTCAATCCCTGGCCTGCCGTGCCGGCCCCACCCATGGGGCGCACTGAGATGGCAATTGAGACTAGGCATGATGGTGCATGCCTGTAATTCCAGCTCTTGGAAGGCTGAAAACAGGAGAATCATTAAGAGTCCAATCTATGTAGTTAGACCCTGTAGACCTTGTTCTAAATACAGAAAGGAAAAAAAAACAATTAAAAATCCCCCACAGCCTTTACACTAAACTACATCTCTGTCCCTTTTATTTCTAATTTGGAGAAAGTGTCTTGCAAAGTTTTCCAACCTGAGCCCAAACTTGTAGTTCCCTTGCCTCAGCCTCCCAGGATCCTGGGATTACATGTGCACACCACCACACATGGCTAATTGATTCTTAAGGTTACAACTGAAACTCATCAGCAGAATTAAGGCCTGTCTCTAGCCATTCTTAGCAGTAATTCACCTGTATGAAGTTCTGTAGAAATAAATGAAGACATCTCAAAGCCACTTAAAATGTACAAGTTACATTTCAACTAGACGCAACGTGCAATCCTACATTAGAAAAAAAATCCACAAACTAAGAATTAATACTATAGAATTAAGTATACCAGTGTTATGTGAGTTCAACAACTGTACTGTACATATGTAAAATAAGTCTTGGTCTCGGGTGTGGAAGACCACCTGGACAACTCTCCTTTATCTCCATTTCAGCTTAACTCTGGCCCTATTTCTAGATACTGACACATACAGAACTGGCTACAGCTTTCCTTTATCCCTTTAACTTGCTTTAACATTGTGAATTGGTCTAGCCAAGGTGCTGACATGCAGTCTTTGAAGCAAGACCACAGAGCAGTTTCCCTGCCCCACTTGCTCCCCCAAAACCATGTGTGAGCCAAGGCAGGATGGAGAGTTGTGTTCCATACTGTCTGTGCCACGAGATAAGAGGCTATGACTTCCCAGGGCATAAAAGATTATACATCAGAGCTGAAGCATGAACCCTAAAACACCACATATTACTTCAATTGTGTTATGTAGGGGCCAGGGAAATAGCTCAGTAGAATAAGCACTTGCCTGGCAAGTGCAAGGGCCTGAGTTCAATGCCTGGTTCTGCCCCCCCCACACAAAAAAATTGTGTTATGCAGAACACTCCTTCTGCATACCCTCCCCTCAGCATACTGCAGAGGTGATTCCAGCCACCTACCAAGCCCAGCTCACAGAACTCACATACTTCCTACTATTCTCACATTCATTCATTCTCAAGCCATTCCCTTCTTCATAAATTAATAAAATCTAGGTTCGGCCCTGGGTCAAGGCCTCTATTCCCGCTAGCCATTATCATAACTGGATTTAGGACCCCTTGGCACCTCACCATTTTGGATATATTATTGTCTTTATTTACACTGTGGATTGCAGTGTGCTAGACTGATATTAATGCAACAGAATCCCAGTAACTTTTCCATGGGATTACAAATAAACTGCCCCAATTTAAGAAAAAAAAAGGTAACATATTAAGAGGTAAAGCAGCACAGTATGTGAATTCTCCACTCAAACAGGAAACAAAACTACCAAGACATAGAATGATGAAGCAAAAATGCAGCAAAATGTCAGCACTTTAGATAAAAAGGGATATGGAGTTCTCAGTACTGTCTTACAACTTTTCTCTAATTCTTTCAAAATTAAAATTTAAAAATAAATTTAATGAACTAGCTGCATTGATTTTTATTTCATTTTGAGTCAGGGCTTCAAACTTTCAGGGATCTTTCTGCCTCAGCCTCATGAGTACTAAGATTACAGGCATTGTCCTACCATATGGGACAATATTTAGAAAACTATGTCTTGGCTACTTTTCTCTTGCTGCTGGGATCAAACACCAGATGCCCAAAATTAAGGAAGGGAAGATTTATTTAGCTCACAATTTGTGGAGGTTTCAGTCCATACTTGGCTGGCTCCAAGGCAGAGTGGCACATGGCAGAGGGCAGCAGTTCATGGCAGTGGAAAACAGTAAAAAAGCAAGAGCAAATAGAAGCAGGAGCAGCAGAGCAGTGGAGGCAAGGATATCCCTGGGTGTGCCACTCATACCTAGAATCTCAGCAACACCCACACCTGTAAGCTCAGCATTGGATCATTAATCACAAACTCTAGAAGTCTGCCCCATCATTGCATGAGGCTTTGGGGAAACAACTAGACAGAAACATTCAAAGTTTGCTGAATGCATGTGCCATGTATTACCCTTCATTTCTAAGAAAGTAATCCTCACTTTTAAAAATATTAAGTATTGTACGTATTTCTATTTATCTTCAAGTTTTAGAAAATCATACAATGTTTCCATATTCAAAAACATACTTATGTTGCTATATAAATCCATGTTTTTTACCAGTCAGATTGCATATCTTGCCTTCACAAACTACACAGCATTAGGGCTAGGGATATAGCTCAGTGGTTTAAGCAACTGCCTGGCAAGCACGTGGACCTGAATTTGATCCCCACTACCACAAATAAATATGCAAACTAAACAGCACAGTGGATAGGAAGGGGCTATCCATAAACTCTTCAAATTATTGATCATATGATATGACTTGGTTAAACTGAACTCTCTGGGTCTCAATTTGCTTCATTACACAATATAATTATGTGAACTACATTCAAGGGTTGTCATGGGGCCAAGTGTGAATGCAGAGTAGCACTCAATAAATATATACTCCAAGGGCCAACCAAATAGCTCAGTGGATTACAGCCTACAAGCAGACAACGGGGCCAAAGGTTTCGATTCCCCCAAGACTGCCATGCCAGCCCTGCCCACAGGGCACGCTGAGACAGCAAATGAGACTGGGCATAGTGGCGTGGGCTTCTAATCCCTGCTCTTGGGAGGCTGCAAACAGATGGATCATTACAAGTCTGATGTAATAGTGAGAGCCTGAACACCCTGTAGACTTGCCCTAAAATACAAAAAAATAAATACTCCACTTACATTCTGTATAAGTACGTTTACAATTATGGCATTATCTTGCCCTAAAGACTCAAACTATCTACCTAACAGTTTACATGAGGCTATTATTTCTTTGTCCTGATTAGCATAACTTCACAATCATTGGAAAATCCTGCCCAAATAATTTGATCATTACAGGAACTTCATTAAAAACCTTTAATAGAAAGCATCAGAGTGGGGAAGCATCAGAATTTATGTCTCAGAACTCCTTGCACTCCTCTCAGACTTTCTCTACCCACCAATAATGAACTGCTACATCAAAAGTGTTCATAGTCAAGCATCTACCCCAACCCCTCTCCCTCCTGAGATCAGCCTTACAGCACATGTTAAAATTCTCAATCTGACCTAACTCATCTTTCTAACCTGAAACAGTACCAAAACTCTAACATGGTGGTGTTTTCCCTGACCCTAGTAAGCAATAAAATCAGCTCTATCTTATTCAAATGAGATGTTGGTGGTGTTGGGGGAGTTAGCACTGACCAAGGCAGCACATTTATAGGCATAAAGGCAGAGATTCTCCAAAATACGCTAGAAATAAAAATTATATGCCAGGTACAATATGTCCACTAATAGTGTCATTAAGAACGAAATTGGTTTGCCAAGACCATAACATACTGTCCTAGTAAAATTCCACAGGTGGCCAGTGAACTTTAAAACCTCTCTTTATCGCCGGGCGTGGTGGCGCATGCCTGTAATCCCAGCACTCGGGAGGCTGAGGCAGGAGGATTGTTGTGAGTTCGAGACCAGCCTGAGCTACAAAGTGAGCTTAAAGCCAGCCTGAACTGCATAGCGAGACCCTGTCTCAAAAAAAAAAAGAAGAAAAAAAAAAAAAAAACTTCTCTTTATCAATTTTAGATTCATTCCTCAATTTCACGGGCTGCCGAGAAAACTGCAAGATTTAATCAGCTTCCAAGTTGGATCCTGTCCAAAGGCAATTTAGGTTCACGTGTTAGGAACGCTGATGTCTTAGGGTTCTAATCACATGCCAAAGACATTCAGCCCGAAATACAGTAAAGAATTCAAAACTGGGCTGAGGACTGAAGGAAGCAACGAGTGCCTTTCAAGTCTACATTTTATCCTGAGAAAACGATCTCCACCGCACAAAATCGCAAAACACCAATTCGACTCCGCAGAACGCACTCCCAGGATAAGTGAGGACCGGCAGGCAGAGGCCAAAACGGGTGTGGAGCCTTTGACTTTGGGGTGTCTTCCTGCCGCCCACTCTGGTATCCGTACCTGACTAGCAATGGACCTGCGAAAGCCGCACGCCATACCGCACTCAGAAAGCCAGGGAAAGAAAGCCTAATTCCACCCCCCTCAGCCCCGCCTCCGCGCACCGGAAGCCCCGCCTGAGAGGGCGACGACAGCCAATCATCGAACAGCATGGCTCGCCGCTAACCTTTACCCTCCTGTCGCGAGGGAGCGCGGGAAATCCTGAGTGCATCCGGAATCCTCTCGGCTTCTGGGGCCATGGCCACCTCTTCGGTGTCCAAGGTATGTGGATTGGCGCTTTGGCGCTTACGCGGGTACCACCGCCCTCCCGCCCCCATTCCTCTTTGAAGACTGAGTGAAGTCAAGGTTACGTCGGTCTGGACTTCCTGGCTTGAAGGGAAGGAGCAGCGGGCAAACCTCAGGCTTCTTTGCTCCAGGTCCAACTGAGGCCGATCTTATTTGGGAAGCGAGGTCGATTTGGGAAGATCTGTCTTGTGGTGCCGCTAGGACTTTTGGATTTCAGTTTGTGGGGGTCTAGATGCTCCCAGGTTGTGCCCCCAGCCTCCCCTACTTTTCCTGAGTATTTACTGTGTGTCAAGCACTCCGTTAGGTACTCAAATAGAGATTTCCGTTAAGAAAGACATTAATAAGCATAAGTTCATAAATTTTGACATATGTGAACAGGGAACGAAGCTAGAAGAAGTAAGAGAAAAAGAAGAGAGGGAGGAACCTTATATACATTACTAGGCATCAGCGAAGGCAAGTGACATTTTGCCTGAGACCTGAAAAATGACTTAACGTTTTTCAGATACAGGATTGGATGCGGGAGAGCAGAGAGAATAACATGTTCTTTGCCTTAGAACATCTACGTAAAGTGGTATATTTCAGATATTGAAAAGTCAGTATAATCAGAGGGTAAGAAGGGAATAGGAACATTAGGATAAATCAGTATAAAAATATCTGAGCCCTGTTTGTGTGGGCTGCTTAGATGGCAAGGGATTGCAAGTCAATACAAGTGGTAAGAAAATTGATAGGCAGGATGGCTAATGCCTATAATCCCAGCACTTAGGAGGCTGAGGCAGGAGGGTTGCCACACTCAAAACCAGCCTGGAGTACATAATGAGTTAAGAGCCAGCTTGAACTACATGGTGAGACTATGAAAATAAATCCTAAAGTTTTATTGCCAAGAGAGTAGTATCCTCTAGCCACACGTAGCTGTTTAAATTTGAATTACAATGAAATTAAATAAACTAAAAATCCAGTTGTTCAGTTGCACTAGACACATTTCACACAATCGCATAAAACCATCACTACTTTGCGGCTGAGATTGTGTTTTGGACAGTACTGTTCTGGGTCATGTAAAATTGTCTTTAAAGGCAGTAGGAAGTCTCTGAAGTTAAATTGTCTGGTGAAACTGAAAATGCAGAATTTGTAAAGACTTTTCTCCCTGTGTTCCAGCAATGGATTGATGCGAGCTAAAGATTTAATTCTTAATTTTGTTTAAAATGGCCGATGCAAGTTTTGCCAAAACTACATCTCAGAGAGTTAAGATTTTGAAACATTGAAGACTGTAATGCTTGGAGAAAATACCAGAAGAGGTTTAACTACTTGTGTTTTTGTTGGGATTAATATTGTTTTTGTTTTTCTGGTTATAAAATTCATAAGTTTTGAGTGGCCTGTGTCTTAATCCAGTTGTTGCAAAACACCTCTCATTTTTTGTATCTTTCAGGAAATCAGATTGCTTTTCCTCATGAAAGTATTTTTGATGTTAATAACATAAATGCCTGTATTGTGAGGTTATGAAATACAGTGTACAATAGAAAGATCCTTTAGCAACCATTCTTAAGTTGGCTGGCCTTCTAGATGTCTTCCTTCACTTCAGCCACCATCACCCAGTGCACAGTTCAAAGTGGTTATATTCATACTGCTTTGCTGCATTCTTAGGATCATTCTGGGGACTCTTTTTATCTTGCTCCTTTTCTTTACTGAATTTCTGGTTTATATGGAAAAAAGTGAGTGAAAAGTTTGTCACGATTCCATATGGTTTTTAAAAACATGTATGTGGATATCACATTGTGTTGCTAATTGTACATATAAAAATATAAGGCAGAATTCTTAACTTGGAAATTATAATCTGAAGGGGTACTTTATATATTCACACTATACTGAGATGACTTTATATTTGTAGTTCTCTCTTTTTTTTTATCTTCTGTATTATGGAAATCTTTAAGAAGCCATCCATAAAGTATCACTAGAATACACTAGGACCAGTAACATAGGGAGCTATGTGCCATGGACCAGTATAATAATATAAAACTAAATGTGGCCAAGAAATTGCTAAGAAAGTTACTTGATAAGTGTTCATTCTGCATACTGATTGCCAAGTGCATTGTCCTAAATATTGGGGAACATTTATAAAGTCTGTATTCTGAAGTTGCCCACAATGTACTTGGTGAGACCATTCTGTAATACAGTGATAATACAATGACAGTGATTTAAAAGAAAGGGAAATAAAAGAGATATCAAGGAAAGGAGCATTGGGGAAGATTTCCAATGGGGAAAATCTGAGTTTTCAATCCAATTTTTTTTTTTTTTTGTGGAACCGGAGATTGAACTCAGGCACTTGCACTTGTCAGGGGCGTGCTTATTCTACTGAGCCATCTCCCCAGCCCTTCAATCCAATTTTAATGGGTAAATGAATAAGAGTTTATCAGTTGAGGGAAAATGTAGGGTGAAACCATAGCCTAAATTATATTTCCTGTCAAGACTCTTCAAGCTGCTTAGAGTTTAATTAATACTTTTTGGGGAATTGAATAATGGCACTATTAGGACTGACCAGATAGCTCAGTGGACTAAAGCACCTGCTTAGGCAGAACTCAGGGGCCAGGGTTCGATCCCCAGTGTGAGTGCGCTAAGACAGGCAATTGAGACTGGGTGTAGTGGCGCACATCTGTAATCCCAGCGTTTGGGAGGCTGAAAATAGGAGTATCACTACTAGTCCATCTAGGTAGTAAGACCCTGTACTAATACATAAAAAAAGTCACTGTTGTCAACTTCTTCATCTTCATTTTTAATATGTATATAGTATTATGTTATTTCTCCCAAGTTTTATGAAACTGAACCTTAATGAAATTAAATTGCATCAGCTTTTATTTTATTTACCTGTAACAGAAGGTCCCATAGTAAAACCAAAGGTCTGTAAGAGTATCCCATGGGAAGAAGGGAAAGAAAGAAATTGGTAGTAGTTTTAAGATTTTGTGATGTGATTTCTTAGGACTTGAAAGAAACATCTCTCTATCTTTCCTTTAAAAAGTATATTTATTCATAACCAATTTGGTTAATCTTTGTTTACTTATCTCATGGCTTTTTTTTTTTTTTTTTTTTTGGTATTTACAGGGTCATACTACACAGATCAAAGTCGTAGTTATCCTCCTGTTTTCAGCCTCCCAAGTGCTGGGATTACAGGTGCACACTACCATGCCTAGTCTCAATGGTCATGGCAACATGCCCTGCGGATGGGGCTGGCACGGCAGGCTGGTGATCCCATGGCTATTCTGACTTTATGCTTTTTTCTTTATTTCATAGGGCTGTTTTGTGTTTAAACCAAAATTCAAGAAGAGAAAGATCTCTGTACCAATAGGTAAGGTGTCCCAACATCAAATTTGTTACTTTTTGTTCCTCTGTGTTTTCTTAAACCTTAAAAACTAATTTTAACCTGGCTTGTTTACCATGATGATGTAAAAGATACATTCCAAAGCACTGGTCAGAGAATAAAGGTACACCAGGGATGTGTTCTAAAAGGGAATATAGACATATCCTTAAAAGGCATATTGGAAACTAAGTGTATTTTGGTAGTTTCTCTACCTTTATCTACTTTAGAAATAAAAATAAAAGTCATTTTATACTAGAAAAGTAGCGTAGGAGATAGCTCAGTAGAATAAGTGCTTGCCTGGCAAGCGTAAGGTCTTGAGTTTGATCCCTGGTACCACCAAAAAAATAAGGAAAAAAAATCAGTTTCTGTAGTAGAAAAGTATATTGATGCCTGATCAGAGAATCAAAACAATTGCTATTTTATTAAAATGCTATTTAGTAATACAGATTTCTACCAATGGTAATAATATATAGAGAAAATGAAATGTCTAATAATATGTACAAAAATTACAAAACAGACTGCAGATGTGCATATATTTTCCAGTGAAAATTGTGTAAAAATTATTTGTGGAATAAATATATGTTGGGGAAATTAGGACATGCTTAAAATTTTAATGTAGCATTCCATTTTATGAATAAACTTGGCAAGAAAAAGAAAAATCATATGGAACAAATAATGGTTTTAGTAATTACATGAATGTTATATAGGATGTCACATGTTCCAATTTAGGAATCAGTGCTGTGTATACCAGTCTGTATTGATCCAGTCCAAGGTTCTGGGTCTCCACTCCCCTCCCCTCCCCTCCCTTCCCCTCCCTTCTCTTCCCCTCCCCTCCTTTTTTCTTCTGACTGTCTCTGTTTCTCTCTCTCTCTCTCTCTCTCTCTCTCTCTCTCTCTCTCTCTCTTTCTCTCTCTGTAATGATCAAACTCAGGGTCTTATGCATATTAGGCAAGCACTCTACCACTGAGCTACAACTATAACCCTTTTTATTTTATTTTGAGACAGGGTCTTGCTAACTTGCCCAGGCTGGGTTTAAATTTGGGTTCTTCCTTCCTCAGCTCCCCACGTGGCTGGGGTTACAGGCATACATTACCTGCCCCATCTAACTCTGAATATATATAGTAATTCTCCCAGGTTGTGGAAGCACACAGTTATGGAATCATCTGGACTAGAACTAATTAAACAAGGACAGTGACCCATGTCTCTAAGATGTAACATGCAGAACTTGGTGTGTCTAATAAATACCTTGTGCTATCATAAACTACTTCAACCTTGAGGTTCTTGTTCTAGTATTCCTGTTTCTTGGTAGCTGAGGGAAAGGAAGAGAAGCCAATGAGCAGTAAAACACATTCTGTTCGATCTGGCCTTGCCTGCGCTGCCCCCAGGCGTGCTGAGACTAAACTGGGCATGGTGGTATCTGCCTGTAATGCCAGCACTTGGGAGGCTGAAAACAGGAGGATCACTATGAATCCTGTGTAGTGACCCTGTAGAACCTGCACTAAATACATTAAAACAAACAGACATATTCTGCTGTCAGAACTGCTAAGCATATTCTTTTTCAGAACTGGGGATTGAACTCAGGCCCTTGTGCTTGCCAGGGAAGCACTTACTCCACTGAGCCTTCTCCCCAGCCCCTGCTAAGTATTTTCAAATGGCCTAGATTCACTGCCTTTTAATCTTTCCTCCCTTTCCTGGTTTGTTCTTTTTATGCTTTCATGTATACAGGGGTTTAACACTGTTCTTACTCTTTATCAAAACTAAGAGAAGGGCCAGGGAAATGGCTCAGGGGAATAAGCACTTCCCTGGTAAGCACAAGGGCCTGAGTTCAGTTCCACCAAAAAAAAAAAAAAAAAAAAAAACTTGCAAGAAACTAGTAAATTTTTAGGGGAATGAGTTTTAATCACTCACTGATCCACATAATTATTAAGAGAGCAAATTTAATCATTCAGTCAGTTACCCAGATGGCTAAGGGCAGACCCTGATTTTTTGTTTTTTAAACTCAACAAATTTTCTTAGAAGTTTCAGTAGTTTGCTGGGATGAAATAGGGGGAATTGATTACAAAAGTACAAAAAGAAACTTCTAGTAGTGATGGGATTGTTGTCTATCTTGAGGTCATTATGTGAGGATGTACTTGTATCAGAACATATCAATCTGTTAAAATGAATATATTTTAATATTTTACATTTTATATGAACAAAATTAAAATATTTAAACTATCTTTTTTCATTTATCTCTAGGTACTTGTGATTGAGTTAAGATGACTTTATTTCTTCAAACAGATTGTGTTAATGTTTGTTAGAAAGTGTTTATCACACTGGTTTCAGTTGTCTCTATACATTTAATCACTTCTGGAACTTTTGATAAACTACTCATCTTGATAGAACTGTAGATTTACATGTAGCTGCAAGAGATTCATTCTCCTGTTCCCTTCATGCAGGTGTTTTGCCAGTGGTAGTATCTTAAATAACTAGTATACAGTTTTATAAGTAGGTTGCTGACATTGATGCAGTCGTTCCAATAGAAAAATTAGGCTGTGGAATTAAGCAGATTTATATACTGCTTTTGAATAGTACAGTTTTACTAAGGAAGTAAACAATTTGAATACATAGAATTTTTCTAAGTAACCACAAAACTTAATCCTTTAGTATAAGACCACTAGGTAGACAAGAGACTTCAAAGAGTAAATAATAAAATAATTAAGGGAGAGAGGGTAAAAAAAGTACATTTTATAGTAGGAATACACTTTTCCGCTAACAGAAAAATGGACAATGACCTAGAGCTTTATACTGTTACAGGCTTATTATGAAAGGAATTTGAGGCCCGGGGGGGGGGTGCATGCCTGTGATCCCAGCCCTGGGAGGGGGAGGCAGGAGCCATGACTTGAGTTCAAGAGTAGCCTACATTACATAGCAAGATCCTGTGTCAAGAAAGAACATTTTCTCCATTCCTTACCCTCCTCTCTAGAAAAAAGTGGTAATGTTAATTGGTTTGAAAAATTGAGCAAAGGGTGACTTTTAAATTATGCGATTGACTTATAAGCAAATTTCTGTAGTGTTTTGTTAGAAATAGTTCAGAGAGCAAGAATGGTGGCAGATGGCACCAGCACTCAGCACTCAGGAGACTGAGGCCCTTGGAACCACAGAGAGTTTGAACTACCAGCAAGTCTCTGTCAAAAACCCCCAAATGGCAGAGTAAGGGGGCTCAACAGAACTAATTCAGAGAAAATTTTAAGTCTCATTCTTTGATTATTTGTGAGAGTCACGTAACATGCAGTGGTATTGGATATATTAACAATGTAATTATGAATATTGGTAGTATTTTTGAACATTATATACTGGACTCTTCTAAGTATTTTTATATAAAGTGTTCATTTGTTTAATCTCACAAGTATATTTTAAAAAATTTTAAATTTATTTATTTATTTATTTATTTGGAACAGGGTCTTACTACACAGCTCAGAGCTGTAGTTGTCCTGTCTCAGCCTCCCCAGCACTGGGATTAGAGGCATGTGCTATCACACCTGGTTTCGGTGGCTGCCACGGCACAGGGCCAGCACACAAGTGGTACCAGGGACTGAACCTGGGTCCTTGCACTTGCCAAGCAGGCACTTAGACTGCCGAGCTATTTTTCCAGGATATTTTTATTGTACCCATTAAAATACATGAGAGTCAGACATGATGGCACCTCTGTGAAGGCTGGGATGGAAAGATTTGCAAGATTAAGGCCAGTCTAAGCAGCA
Organism: Ctenomys sociabilis; assembly: GCA_004027165.1. NCBI lineage: Eukaryota > Metazoa > Chordata > Mammalia > Rodentia > Ctenomyidae > Ctenomys > Ctenomys sociabilis. The sequence continues at coordinate 26,548 of PVKA01008827.1, forward strand.
AGTAAGACCCTGCCTCAAAACTAAAAAGGGTGTTCGAACAGCACTTTCTCAATTTTGTAAAACTGAAACTGACGAGCTAGGATTTGAGTGGAACTTTTTGGACTGCTACTTAGCACCACTCCTTATATTTGCTCAGAACTTTTTATGTTGAATTTTGGCTATAATGCATTAAGATTTGTTTATAATATTGGTAAACCTAGTGTTATATAATTAGAACTTTGCTTTAGAATTTTGTTAGGTTTTAAGTGTGTGTGCTGATTGATCTAAGACCAGTAGGTAATGTTATGATGAAATTCTCGGAAAAACTGACCATGATTATAAAACAGATGGAATAGTAATGAAGAAAACATCCACTATGTGGCATTTGCCTTCACTGGCTTCAGTTCGTGAAACAGATTAGATACTCTGCACTTTGCTTGCCATCTGTCCCGACTTAAAGATGCTTGGAGACATTCCTATGAGGGAATTAACCTTTCCTCTCCTCAGTATTCTGTAATACTGAGGAGAGGAAAGGTGTGTGTATGACTGCACAACCAACACCACAACTGGGCATGAACTAGGGAAAAGGGCTGATGCTGTGTTGTACTGGCATTGTAGGCCAGGTCACACTGAATTGGGGCATGAGGGCACGCAGGAGGCACCCTCAAAGCAGTAAGTGTACTTTTGTTAGCTCCTCTCAATGCCTGCTGATTTCTTACCAGCCTGACTAATGGAGGCCTGAGAGAGGTTACAGTAACATTTATAGAGTGTCTTACTGCTATTGTTCAAAATTTCTAAGAGGTTTTCAGTAGTGTTTTCATATAGCGTTATTCAGCACATTAACAATTTCATCTTGATTGGCACTTAACATTTTAAATTTGATTCTGCCCATTATCAATATAAAGTGATATTTTGTTCCATTTATGTCTACTTCATTATTTTGCTTTGTCTATTAGTAATATTTTATCTCCTTTTTTTGTTTATTTGCATTTCAATTTTGTAACTTGGCTCTTTATGAGTGTCTTTAGTTGCATTATTATACTGCCTCAATGCCCAGAATCAGTTACAGATGTTAACCTTTCATGGTTTTTGAGGAAGAACCAGAAGTAACATGGTGAATAAGATGGTTGAAGACAAACATCAGTGTTTACATTTCACAGAAATTGTCATAAATGCTTAATCAGTAGGGGTGATGAAAAAATACTCTGCCTAAATTTTTAAAAATGCATTCAAGTAAAAGACATCACCATTAATTCTCCTCCCAATAGTCCCACTAGTGACAAACATACTTACCTGACTTCAAACATATTTATCCATCATTCTTAACAATGCATCTTTTCTTGCAATACACTTAAAATTTGGTCACCTCAAACGGGTGTGGTGTTGCATCCTATAGTCCCAGCGCTGGGGAGGCTGACACAGGAGGATCACTACAAGTCACTATGTTGTGAGACCCTGTACTAAATTAACTAATTAATTAATTAAAATTTGTTCACTTCTTGTATAAAAGCTACAGTAATTTAAAGAAGCTCGGATTGATATAAATATAGAATTGAATTTAGTAGAACAGAATTTATGGTTCAAAAATAGTTCCAAGTTGGCAGGATATGGTTGTACATACCTGTTATCCCTGCACTCAGAGGCCAAGGCAAGAGATTGCTCTGAGTTTGAGCATCATGTGCCTGGGCTATGTAGTGAGTTCAAGGCCTGCCTGATCTAAAAAGTGAGACTATGTCTCAAAAAAAAAAAAGGTCCAGTGTGGAAGACCACCTGAGCAGCTCTTCTTGAAAGACAACCAACTGTCTCCATTTTGACTGAGCCTGATCCTGTTTCTTTGTATTGATACGTACAGAGCTGGCTAGGACTTCTGTTCACCCTTTCATTTGGCCTTAAGCAATGTATATTGGTCTAGGTAAGGTGCTGGTGATAGTCTTTGAAGGTGGCATGTGTGTTTCCCTGGTAACCTATACCTGCTGCTTCTTAATGTGAGCCGGGTCAAGACAGGACAAAGAGCCAATGCTCTGTGCCACCAGCTGGGATCGAGCCTTGAGACAGGCTGTGACTTACTGAGACTTGAAAGACTGCATCAAAGCTGAAGCACCAGACACCCCAAAATATTAGATACTATCTCAATAGCATACACTCTCTGCATATGGCAGAGGTAAATGTAGGCCACCCACCTATCTCAGCTCACAGTAGTCACCTACTTCCCACAGTTCTCAGTCATTCCTCCTCAAGCCACTCCTCCACTGAATAAAACCAGGTGAGGCCCTGGGTCTGCCTCTTCTAAGGTTCTGGAAAGCCATCTTTATGGCTAGACTTAAAGCCCCTTGGCTCCCCAATAATTATAAATATGTTTTAGTGTCTTTACTTTTGCTATGGGTTGCAATGGGAGTGGTAGCTTGGAATTAACTTGGTGGGATTCCACTAATGTATCTTTGGGATTACAAATATTAACTTCTTGAACTGAGACAAGAATCAGGAAGAGACTCCTACAGTCCAAGTACAATTAAGTATTTAGACTGAAAAAGCATCTCCAATCCGTGGAGGAGAGTGTAGATTAGTCTATAATGAGTGCTTTTCCTGTGGGAGGTTATAACCTACATGTGAGTTAGCAATTCGACTTAGTGGGTCATGAAACAAAACATTAGCTATCACTTAAGAGTAGAATTATCCCTGTGTAACTTTTTATAAGTGTGTGTTAGATTATGATGTAAAATGTGTTTTTTAATGTGAATCATGGTTTAAAAATTTGGAAACCATTGTAAATAAAAGATGTATTATCAGAGGACATTTGGAGAAAACATTCAAAATAGTATAGAAAATAATATAGGATAAATAAATGACAACTATGGCGGTGGAACAAAAAATGTAAGTACAAAGAATTGTTTGAGAAGAGTTGAAAGCATATATATATAAAGCAGCATATATGAGGCTTTAGTATAAAGCAGTTAATGAAAATACGTACATACTTAAACCTAAAAACCATTAAATCCAAATTGCCAGAAATTCAAAAGGACAGAAATACAATCTAAAATTTAAGAAATTTTAAATTTTAAGATATGTTTAATATGATCAAAACTAACGTATAAAATCAAACACAAAAATTGTGGAATATTATGTTTTTTGTTGAACAGAAAAACATTCAACTCCCATTACTTCTTTTGTGCCTTTGAATAGTTTCCAGCTTTTACTAAGAAAAAACAAAACAAAACAAAAACAACTGACTTCTTTCTCTCTTTTTAGAGGAATATTTTAAAAAAGGGAAAAATGAATCTGAAGACAGTAAGCTTCGATTTGAAACTTACCACTTGATATGGCAACAGATGAAATCAGAAACTGAGGTGAATATGCTTTTGTTAACCTTGCTCTAATTCTGTAAATCTTGTATCTGTCACTTTCCATCAGTCTACAAGAATACAATTAAAATATGGAAATATTGGGTAAGAACAATCTGTAATGTCCTAAAAAGCAAAACAAAAACTCAAGTTCCAAATATTAAGTGTGGCTTCAGGTACTAGAATGTACTAACTGCTAAAGCAAGGAGTATTTTTCAAATGGTGGCACTTGAAAATTACCCATTCTGTTAACAAGTTAAACAAATGTGAAATAAAGTTATTTCTAAACTCCCTTCATTCCCTCATCCTCTTATCTAGTTACATTATTCTTTCTGTTCCAGCTCTGAAAAATTTCTTCGGAATAGCAGGTTGGTAGATCTAGGACCAACATCTTGAGCTAAGATTTTATTTGCCCAACACATTGTTAATAGCTTTGTTTTTTAATGCTGTGGGAGAGTTATATATTTTCTCATTTATTACCGCTTCCTACCACTTTCACAGCTTTACATTTAGCAGCTTTGTTGGTGTATTGGAATACACTTTGTAGGTGTATTCCGTTGGATCCTTGAAAGGATTTGAGTTTGTGATTTCTAGTGTAGTCCTTCTTTATATGAGTTGTTTTCAAATTTAGCTATTAATAATGCTGCTATAAAAGCAGGTATGCAAATAGCCACTTTTAACTCCTTCTGGAAGATACCTAGAAGAGGAGCAGTGAGGTCAAAACTTCTAGTTTTAGTGTTTTGAGGAGTCTGTACTAGTTTGCATAGTAGTTATACCACTCTCACTAGCAGTGGAGATAGGTTCTTTCTTCCCCACAGCCCCTCCATTGATGGTGTTCTATTTAGAGTGTGATGGAATCTCAGTGTTTTAATTTGCATTTCTCAAAAGACCAGTGTCACTGAACATTTTTCCATGTATTGACATTTGTACTTCTTTATCTGAGAAGTATCTATTCATTTCAGATGCCTGTTTTTGGATTAGGTCTTTGAATTGGGGCAGCCTAATTATTCTTATTTATTTATTTAGTCAAGACCAAGAATTGAACTTAGGCCCTTGTGCTTGCCAAGGAAGTGGTTATTCCACCGAGCCATCTCCCCGGCCCTTATATTTTAAATGTTAGTCCTTTGAGCAGTTGCTAGCAAAATTGTTTTCTCATTCTATGGGTGTTTTTTCTCACTATTGGTGGTTTCCTTTGCTGTGCAAAAACTTTAAATTGGTATGATCCTGTTGATTCTTGGTATTATTTCTTGTGCAGCTAGGGTTCTTTGGCTGCATCTGTGTCTTCAAGAGTTTTACCTGTTTGTTTTTCAAAAGATTGAATGTTTCTGTTTTAATACCTAGATCTTTGATTCACTTTCGTTGTAGTCTAGTTTTTGGTGAGAAATAATGCGGGTCTAGTTTAAATTTTTGGCATGCAAATAGCCAGTTTTCCCAGCACTGTTTTTTAATGAAAATGTCTCCTTTAGAAAAAGTGTTTGCCCCTTTGTGAAAGCTAAGATAACTGAGTGTGCCTGGAGTTATTTCTGTTAAGTTCCATTGTTTCCACAGTGAGGGGGGGATGTTATTAATATTTTTGCCAATATCATTCTGTTTTTATCACAATAGCTTTGTGATACTTGAGGTATAGGACTGTGATAGCCCTTATTACCTGGAATTGCTTTTGCTGTTCTAGATCTCTTTTGGTTCCTTATGAATTTTAGAATTGCCTTCACTAGTTTTGTGAGGAGTGGTATATTGATTGGGATTGCCCTAGCTCTGTATACTTGCTTCGGAAATACTATATAGCATTTTTACTCTATTGGTTCTGCCTATTGAGGAATAGGGAATATTGTTCTATTTTTTTGGTCAACTTTCTCAGAGTACTACAGTTTTCATTTAGTCTTCTACTTTCTTAATTGCTAAGTATTTCATTTTTGTTACTGGTATTGTGAATTCCCTAAATTTTCTCTCCACGGGTTTGTTACTGGTGTACAAGATGACTATTGAGGTTCAATGTTGAATTTGTATTCAGCTGTGCTACTAAGTTTGGTTATTAATTGCAGGAGTCTTTCAGTGGAGTTTTTGGAGTCTTGTATGAAGATTGTGTCATCTGCAAATGATAATTTAACCTCTTCCTTTCCTAGCCATATTTCTTTCTCTTATCTCATTGCTCTGGCTAATGTTTTGAGAACTTTACTGAGGATAGCAGATATCCTTGCTCTCGATTTTAGAAGGAAAACTTTAGGCTTCTTTCCGTTTGTATATTGTTGGCCATTGGTTTAATCATAGATGGCTTTTATCAGGCTGAGATAAAGATCTGTTTTTTTTTTTTTTTCCAGGCTGGGGAGATGGCTCAGTGGAATAAGTGCTTCCCTGGCAAGCGCAGGGGCCTGAGTTCAATCCCCAGTACCACCAAAAAAAAAAAAAAAAAAAAAAAAAAAGAATGACTTCAGGAGTACTTGTGTTTTTATTTCATTAAGGAGTTTGAGTATTAGCATTAGTTCTCTTCAGTTCTTTGAAAATCAGTGAATTCATCCAGACCTGGGCTTTTCTTAGTTGGTTGTTTTGTTTTGTTTATGTAGTATAGGGTCTGCAGGGTCTCACTACACATATAAGACTTACAGTGATCCTCTTGTTTTCAGCCTCCCAAGTGCTGGGATTACCAGTGACCACCACCAGACCCAGTCTCAGTAGACTGTCTCAGTGCGTCTTGGGGGTGGCCGGCAAGGCACACTGGGGATCTGTCCCTGTACCTGCCTAAGCAGGCGCTTTAGTCTATTGAGCTATCTGGCTGGCCCTTTGTTTTTTTAATTTCTTCAACTTAATTGATGCTGAATTGTTCATGGGTTTTACATTTTTTTGTTCCAGCTCTGGTAGTTAATAAATATCTAGGCTTTTATTCAGTCTTTCTACCATTCCGTTTTGTTAGGGTAGGTTTTCAAGTAGTTACCAGGGCTAGTTTATTTTCAGCAGACTCCATTGTGATTTTACCTTGTACATTTCTAGTTACATGGTATTATGTCTTTTCCTTCTTTATTTTGATATGATTGGTTTGTCTATTTTGTATACTCTTTGAAAGAACCAACTCTTTGGTTTATTGAATATGTATCTATTCAGTTTTCCACTGATTTTTGCCCTGACCTTCCTATCTTATAATGTCTTTGGGTTTTGATTATTCTTGTTCTTCTGTGACCTTGAGGGGTATCATTAGGTTATTTGCTTGAGCTCTCTTTTTTTGATGTGGACTATCACAACTATAAATGTCCCTCTTCAGACTGCCTACATTTTGTCCCGTAAGTCTTTCTGTATCCCTTTAAGGCCAGTAAAGCCTTCCTGATCCTCTAATCTGGCCCTCATAGAGCTGCCAGATCAACCCTTCTTAACCTGGATTTAATCATATCTGCTTTAGATCCCTTCAGTGGCTCTCCCCACAAGAAAAAATCCAAACTCTAGCACCATATATAATATATATTTTATTTATCTATTTTTTGTCTTAACTTTTACATATTTGGCTAGCCTCATTCCTACCATTTCTTTGGTTTTCTTAACCTTACTTGTATCTGCAGTTCTCCAAATGTGTGGTGCCTTTATTCTTCTTTGCCTCCCCAACTTCTTATTACTTCTGACTTACCTTTGCTGCCTGTCACCTTCTTATCATTTTAATGGCTTGGTTCAAGTCCATTATGTGCTTAATTTAGATGGCCCTACTGTTGGCTTCTTTACTGTCTTGTATTTTAATTGTAAGTCTACTTGTCTAATTAATTTTTTATGGAAGAGACTGGAATTCCTAAGCTGATCAGTATATGTTAAATGAATAAATGAGAGGACTTTTAATTGGGACGCATTAGTAGTACAGAAGAAGAATTTCATTTTGGTTTTTGATACATACATGTGCATTACGTGTTTGGATTGTTTTCCGCCCCATTGTGCCTTCTGTTTCTGTACTTTTCTCCCTGGTGCTCTTTTTCACCTCATCAGTCTTACCTAATGAGAATTTTTGATGGGGAAACACAAAGCACTAGTTACCAGAGATTAATAGGAAAAACTTGTTTTGAATTTCATTCATCTTTTAATCATCTTACATACATTTTTTGGATTGAATCCTTAACAATTTTTTTTCTAAAACCAATGAGGGAGATAAAAAAGGTTATCCCAAAATATATTTCCAGATGCCCTATTTGCAAAAAGAAATTTACATGTGTCCACATTAGTAAATACCAGTTGTTTACTAAGGCAAAAGTTTATTTCGTATCCCCTATTTCCCTCTTTCATAAGAAAGAGTCAGGGTAGCATGAGAGGAAATTGCTGTGTATGGCCTTTTTCTTCCCCTCCTGTTGGGCTGGGCCAGGACCTTGCACAGGCTAGGCAAGCATTCTAACCCAGGGCCACATCCCCGACCTGTTGAAATTTAGTTTTAGACAGAGACTTGCTAAGCTTTCCGTGCTGGCTTCCTTTGTTTAGTACGTGTTCCTCCCTCCCTTCTGTAATGTATGTTGTTGCCACTGCCCCCACCCTGTCCTCTTTACCCCACTATCTCCAAACCCCTATTTGGTTCTGTAACCCAAAATAATATGAAGGCTTCACCCATCTTGCCTTTTCTTTGAGTTGTATTTTTTTGTGTGGTTCATTTGATGTTAAACATATGTATGCTTTCTTCCCCCTCTTAATAACTTGCCAGTGTATTTCATAGATGAAAATTATTGTATATTCAGGAGGAAAGCAAAATTTTTAGCTTCCTTACACTGGGAAAGACACATTAGAATGCTACTGATGTTAGTAATTCGTAAATCATATTGTGCTTTGCAGCGACTACAAGAGGAATTAAATAAAACACTGTTCAACAGTCTGATTGAATTTTTGCAAAAGTCTCATTCTGGGTTCCAGAAAAATTCAGAGGACTGGGCCTGTCAAATAAAACTTACAGAAATTCCAACAGCTGCTCTTGTTCTTGGTATGTATGGATGTGTTTATTCGTACATGCATTTTTAATTGGTTTTTGTTGTTGAGAATAGTAAACTTCTGTTTTTGTGTCTTATTTGTAGAATTAAGCTGGTTTACATGCTTCAAAACCAATAAAAGTTCATTATACTGATTCATACAAATGCAAATTAAAACAAAGTGTTTCAGTCTCTGTTCAACTTTTTGTTAGAAATTTTAGTTGTAGGGCTGGCCAAACAGCTCAGCAGATTAAAGTGTCTGCAAGCAGACCGAGGGGCTCAGGGGCTCAGGGTTGATCCCCAGGGCCTGTTGTGCCAGCCTAGCCCATGGGACACAATGATGGCAATTGAGACTGGGTGTGGTGGCGCACGCCTGTGATCCCAGCTCTTGGGAGGCTATATACAGACAGATCACTATGAGTTTGATCTAGTAGTGAGACCCTGAATACCCTGTAGACCCCTCCCTAAAATACAAAAAAAAGGAATTTTAGTTGTTTTTATTATTCTATGTATATGTTATGGCAGTGTATGAGATTTGGATTGGGCAGTAAAGAAATCACCAATGTTAGTAAAGTTGATTTTTGTACCTTCTCGAAAAACAGTATCTTTAATGGAATTAATCTGTAACATTAATTTTATTTCTTCTGCTGAGCTTTTTAAATTTGAGATTGTTTTATTAATATTGCTGAGGAAGTGTTTAAATGAATTGTATACAAAAACAGTATCTGGAATATTAGCAAATTTCTTTTTTTCTCTGTTCACCTTTTTGGGAGGTAGAGGGAGGGTAGGGACTCTCAAAGCTATAAGCAGATTGAATATGTTGTCTGTCACTGAGCTACATGCCCTTATCCCTGCAGGTTTCTTTCATTCCTTTTGAAAGAATAGAATTTATTTGGATTCCAAACACTTCATTTCACTTCCGATTTATTATTTATTTAGAATTTGTTTTCCTAGTAGACTCTGAGATATATTCTCTTGCTTAATACCATTTCTAATCTGTTCTCACCTCTTACTCCTTATATTCAGGACAGTACTTCTCAAACTTTAACACTGGGCCAATTTCTATGGCAGCCTGCTATATAATTTTAAAACCTGTTTCCACTTTATAGGTAGCCCACTTGCACTGTTGGGTGCCTTGTTCTTCTGCTGCCAGATTACAGCAAGTAGAGGTAGGGTTGAGGAGGCACAATCAAGAAGATTAAACCCCTCTTTCTGAGGGGTTTAAAGTCTTGCTCTGCCTATTGCCTAAAAGGAAAACAGAAGTTAATGGAAATCACATTGTTCAAAATTATGGCCTAATAATCTTTTTCCAGCAAAGGATATTGTTGGTTATCTTCTTTGCAATAAAAAAGTGTATTATTTTAAGAAATACAATATTGCCAGATGGTGGTGGTGCACACTTGTAATCCCAGCACTCACAAGGCTGAGGCAGGTGGATTGCCATAATTCAAGGTCAAGCTGAGCTGCATAGTGAGACCGTGTCTCACTTAAAAAAGAAAAGAAAAGAAAAGAAAAGAAACATAGTATTAAATAATTTCTATAAAGTCAGATTGTGAAAGATAAACCAGTGTTCTACTGAACTCTTTTTTTTTTTGGCAGAAATGGGGTTTGAACTCAGGCTTTGTGCTTGCCAGGGAAGTGCTTATTCCACTGAGCCATCTCCCCAACTCCCCTACTGAACTCTCAAAGTTTTTCAAAGAATAATTATTACAGTCATATATTATGATGAATGCTAGAAATAGTATGATCTCATAAAAGTATTTTGTCCCATATATAAGCAAAGTTGCATGTCTCCTATTTTCAGAAAGGTTCATGAACTTTTAAAAAAAGTCTGCTGATAATAAAAAGAAATTTATTTTTTCCTTTTTTTAAAGATTTATTTATTTACTTGGTATAGGATCTCACTATGTAGCTCGGACTCGTAGTAAATAAAAAGAAATTTAAACCCCCCCCCAAAAAAAAGTGATCTGATAATTTTTAGTTTTTGGCTTTCCTGGTAGAAGGCAATACTTATTACTGGTATGAAAGATTCTTAAATTTGTATATTTTTCCAAGTAATCGAAGTTTTACAATGAAAAGTCTGAAGCATTTTAAGGATGTGTATAGATAGCTGATACATCCTGAGTGCCAAAAGAGGTTCTAGAAGTCACAGATTGTGTAAGGGAAAGTTTCAGTTAACAACATTATTCCCAAAGTAGTGGAGAAATTTCTACCCAACTCAGGTTAACTGTATTCAGAGTAGACTAAAACTGATTTGTGGAAATGAAAATGAATAGTTTGATATTTAGCAGAACTTTAGTTCTGCTATTTAGCAGAACTTTATCATTTCAAATTTGCTCTTGCAGAAGTTAGCTTAGTATATATTTTACCTACTTCATACTAATATTGTTAAAAATAAGATTGCTGTATTGTCCTGTTATTAAATCAGGGCAAGAATAATGGTAGATTCTGCAGCAAACCCTTATATTTGAATGGCTAAAGAACTCTATAAATTTGACAAAGTAATAAAATTACTCCTAAGTTTTTAAAGGTTTTAAAACTTTTTAGGTATATATATCTTTAGTAATTTTGTTAAAGAATTATGTTAAATGTCTTTCTAGACACATCAATTGTGTTACCATTTTGATCCTGTGACAAAATGCTCATAATTAGTTTATAAGGAGGAAACATTATCTTCGCTCATGGAAGTTTTAGTCCTTGGTCAGTTGACTTGTTGGTTTTGGGCTCATTCTGAGGCAGTATATCATGGCAGAACGCATGGTGAAGGCAAACTACTTAACTTGTAGCAGCCAGAGAGCAAAGAAAGACGTGAGTTCAGGAGTATCCTCCCAATGGTCTAACTTCTGTTAGGTCCCTCCTTCTAAAGCATCCTCCTTCCAGTAGATGCCATAAGCAGTGGACCAAACCTTAAACACAGAGCCTTCACAGGGCATTCAGGATTTAATCCATAGCATCAGTATAGCGTGTATCTTTAGATAATCTGTTATTAATTTAGCTCTCATTTATCCAATATATTATCTTGATTTCTGTTACAAATCATATTTTTAAGAATGTTTTTACTCCTTGGTACCACATGCCATGTTGGCCCAGGAACCACGTGTGGCCCCATTTACCTCTAATCCCAGCCCTTGGGAGACTTAGGAGGATCACTGTAAGTCCAAACTGCATAGCAAGACCCTGTATCTATATATATGTATCCATCTATATATATATATATTTTTTTTTACTTAGTTGTTTACTTGATATGTTAAATTTTTTTGTTAAATTATTAGTAAAAATAATGATGTAATATTGATGTATTATTCCATAGGTGTGAATGTCACAGATCATGATTTAATATTCAGAAGTCTAACAGAGACCGTTCAGAATAATATCACACCATATGTAGTCTCTTTGCAAGCTAAAGATTGTCCAGGTAAAATACAAGTCCTGTAATTATATTGGTAAAATGTTACAGAATAATTCTGATCCTCAATCTCTCATCTGTCTCTCTCTCTCTTTCCCTCTGTCTTGCTCAGCTTCTTAGTCCCTTTTTATCTGTAGCAAGAGCACAGTGCTACTTATTTGGCAGGGTGAGGTTTAGTGGTCCCCAGAATAATCTTGACTATTGCTAAAATTTTTCTTCTTTTGTTCGAGGCACATTCCTGCCGCATACTGTTTTAGCTTCACTGCAAAGAATAGTCCATGCATTTTGCACGATGTGTTCCTAACCCAGTGAAACTTTAGTATGTACAAAGATTTGAAATAGGAAGCTGAGAATTGGAGAATAGTGATCTCTTGTTTAACCAAATAAAGATTAATCTCTCGGGGTTCATATTTGCAGCCATGAGCCATCTTATTTTACTTTCAAAGTCTTCAGTGGAAAAAAATAGCTGATAGAGCCAATCTTGAGTGTTTGAATCCTTCAAAGCATAAATAATGTATAATTAGTATTAGTATCATTTGTTTGGATTTGAACTGATACCAAGCATTTATGTGTTTATATTACTTTCATATTCATAAACTGATTGGAATGAAGTAAAAGCTCTAAGACATCTTTAAAAATTATAATGAAGATTTATAATCAGTAAGAAATTCATGTAAACAGCATGTTGGATGCATTTTTTAGGAATCTTGAAGTTGTTTTGTTATCTACTGTAATTTAAGTACATATTTCTAAAAATATTGCCAGGCACAATGGCACATGCCTATAATCCCATCACTCAAGAGGCTCAGGCCAGAGGTTCACTGTGAATTCAAAGCACCTGGGCTGCATAGCAAGACCTTGTCTGAAAACAACAAAACCAAAAATACTTACTTATAGTTTCCATTTCCTTTAACACTTTCATTATAGATAATACTTAGTCTAGTCAGTATGAACTAATGAAATTTAAATATTAAGGAGAGGTTATTAATGAGCCTTAATACTGTGTTAAATGTTACTTTAATTATATTGATGATAAACAATAGAAAAGTTTTCTACCCAGCTAATGTAATATAAGTTGTTCAAGAAGTTTCAAGGACTTTACTTTTGTCTTAAGAGGAGATAACACTTTCTTTTTATATTCTGCAGATATGAAACATTTTTTACAGAAGTTGGTCTCACAGTTAATGGACTGCTCTGTAGATATAAAACCTAAAGAAGGGGAATGTGTTCAGGTCACCCAGAAAAAGACACATTGTTCAATGGACTCACTTTCCAGTTGGTACATGACTGTTACACAGGTAAACAAGATTTTCTTCTAGAAAATTGGCTTATGGGACTAGAAATTACAATAAATAGTCTTATTTCCTTTGTTCTGTTAAGCATATGTTTATGCTCTACTAAGTGTCAGTTTAATGATATTTTTGTCTAAGGTTACAGAATCTAAAAATGTTCTTTTTATTAGTATGTGGCCTAATTCCTGGTAAGGGCTTAGGTTCTTACAGTGACATTGTATTTGTGGGAGAATGGCATCAAGTAACAAAAAGAAAGTGTCAGTTTTGTTCTGCTTTAGATTCTATCTCTAGCAACACCTGTCACTTTAATGTATTACCTCTGAATTTCATATATATATATATTTCTTTTTTTGGCAGAACCAGGGATTGAACTCAGGCCCTTGCACTTGCCTAGGAAGTGTTTGTTCCACAGAGCTATCTCCCCGGCCCCTTCATTGTTTGTTTTTGTGCAGTAGGACCACACTACCAGGTCCCACTGTCAACTTAGTCCTGTGATAAATGATCTTGTGTTGTTTATTTAGTTATCTCTTTATTTATTTTGTCTTTTTGAGGCAGGGTCTCACTATGCAGTTCAGGCTGGCCTTAAGCTCACTTTGTAGCTCAGGCTGGTCTTGAACTCACAACAATCTTCCTACCTCAGCCTCCTGAGTGCTGGGATTATGGGCATGTGACACCAAGCCCAGCTATATTTATTTATTTATTGTATTTAGGACAGGGTCTATAGGGTCTCACTATATAGATTGGACTCTTAGTGATTCTCCTGTTTTCAGCCCCCCAAGCAGTGGGATTACAGGTGGGTGCCATTACGACCAGTCTCAATCTCAGAGTGCCCTGCAGGCAGGGCTGGCATGGCAAGCCGGAGTTCAAACCCTGACTGCTGTGCTCTACCTAACCAGGTGCTTCAGTCTGCTGAGCTATCAGGCTGGCCTTCATGTGTTATTTTTAAAAATGTAATTTGTTCCATTATTAGAGTTCTTGCAGAATCAGCTCTTTAAGTAAAATATATTTGACAAATAAATGCCTAGAGTTAAATTTTACTCTTGACAATTTGATGAAAATGGATGATTCCTGTGTAACTGCACTATAAAACTACAATTTTAATTTATAATGCTGTCTAAATAATATGGGCAAAAACTACTGTGGTGACATTTTCCAGTCAATATTTTTGCTGAAGTCAACGTAAGTTTTCTTTTCCTTTATGTAGAGGAATTATATAATGCTTAGCAAAATACTTTCATTTGATCGACAGTTTCTGATTTTTCTAGAAATCAAATAGTACTTCCAGTTATCTACATTGAACCAGATGACATTTAGAGCCCTTTTCAAAAGCTTTAATGTTAGCCTTTTTAATGTAGCAAAGCAACAAGTAGCATGTTTGTTATGCATTTTAATTAAAAATACTAACATTCTACCAATAGAAAATTCAGTTTTGTAGAAATTCCCTGTTTTTCTTGTCATTTTCTCTGCAGAAAATATAAATATTCCACAAGTTACAGATTTTGCTGAATCTTTTTCTTATTAATCTCATGTCTGACACAGAGAGGTTCCAGTACTGACTGTTGGAGTGGATTTCTTTTATTATGTGGAAAAATAAACTGTCATTGTGAAATATGAAGGGAAATAAATCAATATGAGATAGCATTATAGTCTTGTTTGGTGGTGAGGTTTACTTTTAACTCCTTCTTTCCTCAATGACTTATAAGAAGACAGATCCAAAAATGCCAAGCAAGATGAGGAATACATCTAGTCAATGGCAGTCTCCTCCTGTTGTGCTAATATTAAAGGATATGGAAAGCTTCACCACAAAAGTACTTCAAGACTTCATAACTATCACCAGGTATATGGTGTGCCACTGGGCTTTTACGCAAAATTCTCTTCTTATGTTAAAAAAAACATTACTTTTCACCTATAGGGTATAATCGTTTTTAAGGCTTATTTTGTAGAATTCACACTGCTTTAAGTCCTTTGTACTTGTTCAAAGACTTCCTATCAGCTTTTTCATTTGCTTTTTAATTCAAGAGTTCAGAAAGTCACTTAGCCTGTTCCTCACTTTCCACTCCCACCCTCTAACTCCCCACCACCTAGTACTGGAGATGAAACTTAGGACCTTCATAAAGAGCTACCTTCCCAGCTCCTTTTCTCTATTTGCAACAAGACCTCACTAAGTCACTAAGTTCCATGCACTGCCTAGACTTGAATTTGGAGTCCTTTGGCCTAAGCTTCCTAGAATATTGGTCTATTTTTAATTAACATGATAGTGTACTGTAAAATTATTTTATCTCATCAAGAGTTGTCTGTCTTGCTGCACATTAAATGAGTAAATATCACAGGCTTAGATACTTTCATAGGTCCTTTTTATTTTTTATGTATTTTAGTACAAAGTTTACAGGGTCTCACTAACCAGATTGGACTCATAGTGATCCTCCTGTTCACAGCCACCACTCCCAATCCCAATCACAATCACCTTCTCAGGGCTCTCTTGGGGTTGGGCTGGCATGGCAGGCCAGGGATCAAACCCCAGGTTCCTTCGTTTGCCTAAGCAGGTGCTTTAATTTGCTGAGTTATTTGTCTGGCCCTGGGTTTTATTTTTTGATACAAAAGAGGCTCAAGGTTGCATATAGCTTTACTTAACCAAGACTATTTTCTAAATAACATCATGGTGTTTTTTTTTGTTTTTTTTTTTTTTGACAGAACTGGGGATTGAATTTAGGCCTTGGGCTTGCCAGGGGTGCTCTCATTCCACTGAGCTATCTCCCCGGCCCCAACATCATGTTTATATAGTATTTTTAGTGAGAAACTATTTTCACAATATCACTGGATCACCCATGATCCAGAATTAAAATAACCTTATTTTAAAATCATATCAAATGTGTTTCCTGTGGTATTATCTTTTGGAATGTAATGAATGTATGTTGGCATCTCGTGTATGTCAGCTTGCCTTCTTAATTACAGCTAGAGTTGCTTAAAGTTGTGTTGAATTATAATTTACTAACATATTAAAAATTATTATTTTGACAGCATAGGTTGTTCCTTGCCTATCAACTCATAGTTCTAGATCCTAAGACTTTTTACATGTTTGTTTTTTGGGGGGAAGTGTGGGGACTGGGGGGGGGGGTGAGGAGGATCCAGGGAATTGAGCCCAAGGCAGAACATAAGGAAGCCACATTCCAGGCCCACCCTGCCCTAGGGCTTGTCTTAATGCTAACATTGACCTGCTAATGGAGCGGGAAAGAACCTAGGACAGTGAAGAGACCCACAAAAGCAAAAACAAAATCCTTGTATTTTTAGGGACTAAGATTTGGGATTACGTTAACTATCAAGAATTACAAAGAACTTGAAACAGTAAGAGAATTCAGGTGCTTTACACCAATGAAGGTAGAAACTGTAAGCCGCTGAAATACTAAAGGAAAGGAAAAGAACAGAAAAAAAAATCAAGATACAGATGATCTTGCAATAACCTTCAAATATAATACTATGTTATTCTATAATAGAAAATTTTGTGTTTAATATACTTGGAGTAAGAATGCAAGAAGGTACATAACATCTTTTAATGATGTACATTAAAAAGACACAACAGGGTGTAGTAGTAAATGCTTGCAATCCCACTATTATGGGAGGCCAAAGTAGTAGGGTCATGATTTCAAACACAGCCTCGTTTATTTAGCAACTTAGAGAGACCCCATCTGCCTCTCTGTCTCTGTCTCTGTCTCTGGCTGTCTGTCTGTCTTTGTCTCCATCTATCTATCTCTGTCTGTCTGTCTTGGTGTGCTTGTATCTCTGTCACACACATAAATGTTTTACATATGTGTAAGCAGTTTTCTAACTCTTGGCTGTTACGGCTGGATAACATAGTATCTATCACAAATGAGTATAAATAGAATACACTGCTTTGAAAGTTAATGAGTGTCATGTTGCTAAACTGAAAGCATAGACTGGATGGCCAATTATGAGGGATACTATAGTTCAGACTTTGGATGAAAAGGTAATTGAACATTATCTAACACATTTTAGAACAATTAAGATTGGATACCCTTAGGAATGCACTTGACCTTTCAGAATCTCTGTATTTCTGTTTATAAAATGAAAGGACACATATATATATCCTGTAAACTGGGAGGCTGAGCCAAGAAGATCACAAGTTTGAGCCTAATGTGGACAACTTACTGACTTAGGCAGACACAGTATCAAAATAAAAACTATAAAAGGGCTAGAGATTGTCAGACAGAAAAATTCTGATGTTGCCATAGAATCAAGAAACATACTCTGAAAGTATCTCAGCAAGGCTTTACTTCTGCAGAAGGGTACATAGCTGAGCTAAACACAGCCAGCGTACAAGTAGTCTGCTGGGCTTTTACTTCCTACACTGTTGGCACTATGCCATGCTTGCTTGCTAGGGGACAGGGCCTCACAGTTGGCTAGTTCTTAAATTGTCCCAGTTCCAGGTCAGAATAAGATCCTGTGACTCAGGAGTTTCTTCATTACATGTTAAATTTAAGGCAGGTAAACGGGCACATGGCCCTTTGTCTTAAGTTGTCTAAGGAATGGTAAAACCTTGTGCACATTCTTTAGGATTTTAGAGAAAAATAGAGATTCATATAAAATAGAAGTACTGTAAATATCCTTTTTAGCAAGCAGAAGAGTACCTTTCTCACAAGATGTAACTGCAACAGCAATCCCTCCTGCTGTAAAAAAAAAAAAAAAAAAAAAAAAATTAAGGATACACTAATAAAATTAAAATCTGTGATTAAGTTAAGTAAAATTGGGAAAAAAGATACAATAATAAATTGATTTTAGAACAGAACAAGAAATAAAAAGCTTTGAATTACTTTAACAAGAAAATGAATGACCTAAAAATTTTTAAGTGCTATATTTTAGAATGGGCTCATTAGCAGTCTTCTAAAATGAAACTAACTGTATCTTAAGTATGTATTGAAATATATTTGCTAAAGAAATTTCACCTTTTGTGTCTTTCTTTAAAAAAGTCAACATCTACATGAATTTCCACTGATACTGGTTTTTGGAATCGCCACATCTCCTATTATCATCCACCGGCTGCTTCCCCACGCAGTCTCATCTCTGTTGTGTATAGAACTGTTCCAGTCTCTCTCTTGCAAAGAGCACCTGTCCACAGTCCTTGACAAGGTAAAAAGAGAAAGTGTTACCAGGGACCTAGGGGAAAAACAAAACCTCCAGGAATAGGTTGTGCATCTAAATGTTAATGATAAACCTCTATTTCTTAGAGTATTATAATAACTGTATTCTTTACATATTTTAATATTTTTAACAATTGTATTGGCTTAGGGTGATTTTGTGTAGAATTGTCTCTTCAGTAGAAAATGAAAGGCTTTTAAGATATTCACAGAATGTATAAACTTTCAAGTACCAGTGTCAGTGTATTTTGATGTTAAATTTTGTAATAGAATCTTTCTTAACTGTCATGCCCCTGCCAGTCCACCCATCCACCTGTCCATCTGTTCTTCCTTTAATTTTGAGAACAGGAACTCACATTGCCCAAGTTGACTTCAAAGTTGTAATCCTTCCCCCCTCAGCCTCCTATGATGCTAAGATTACAGGTATGAGCCACTTTGCCTAGCAAAATATGTTGAACTTCCACAAATTTAGTGTTGAATTTCAGCATATTTTTCCTATACTCTTTCATACCTTTTTTTGTTTGTATGTCTTTGTTTCTGGGGTTTTTTTAACCAGTAATCGAACTTGGGACCTTGTGTTTACCAGTCAGTTGCTTGCCTATAGAGTATATCTCCAGCCCTAAACTGTATTTATGTTAGCTGTATAAGGTAAGCTATAGCCCCTGTTTATTTATTTATTAACCACTTGCCCACTTTTTCTGTTATTCACCTGATCTATTGACTCTTTAGGGAAAATTGATGTATGTATATTTTTTATTCCTTTTTTTTTTTTATTTTAGGGAAGGGTCTGGAGGGTGTTCAGGGTCTCACTACTAGATGGGACTTATCCGCCTGTTTACAGCCTCCCAAGAGCTGGGATTACAGGCGCGTGCCACCATGCCCAGACTGGATTGCCCTCTCAGCATACCTTGTGGGCGGGGCTAGCAGGGCAGTCCCCAGGAGATTGAATTTTTGGCCCCTGCTGTCTGCTTGCAGGCATTTTAATCTGCTGAGGTATTTGGCTGGCCCTGGGAAAATTGTTTCACCTATAATATTTAGCATTTTATGGTCATAGTCAAATTTAGTTGCCTTCTGTCATGCTTTTTATGTTTGTAGGAAACCTGATCTGAGCCAGTGTGGTGCCACATGCTTGTAATAGCAGCTACTAGAGAGATGGAAGTAGAAG
The DNA here is from genome assembly GCA_004027165.1 of Ctenomys sociabilis. Lineage (NCBI taxonomy): Eukaryota > Metazoa > Chordata > Mammalia > Rodentia > Ctenomyidae > Ctenomys > Ctenomys sociabilis. The sequence continues at coordinate 45,794 of PVKA01008827.1, forward strand.
AGTCACATGTGCAGAGCCAAGCTGAGCAACCTAATGAGACCCTTTCTCAAATTAGAACTTTGTGAAAAGGATTGAGGGTGTAGTTCAATACTGTCTGGATTTGATTCTTCCTCCTGGAGGGCATTGTATGACTGTTTCATTTTCAGGTGTAAAACATTATCGTAAGCCACTGAAAATTAAATAATTTAAATTTAGGTATTCAAAATTTTAAAGCAAAAATTACTTTTTGTTTCTTTTTCAACTGAATACATAATTTGTTATTCTTCATTAATTTGACTAAGTAGGGATGAAAACTTAGTCAAAGAATTATCAAAAGCTATAGATTGATTAGTGGCTCCTGGTATGAAGAAAAGAACTTTATATAGTTCATATAGTTTATGTAGTATTGTTTTTAAAAATTAGAAGTTAGATGAAGGATGTTGGACACCTTTGGTTCTGAGGATATAATATTGCTTCTTTGTTATTGTTTCTAGAATAAATTCAGTTAAAATTTTGGCTAATTATTTGACGTGTGAAAAGCTAGTTATTACTTTAATATTTATTATGACGCAGTAGCATTGTCTCAATATTTATATCTAATATTTATGAATAGTTAAGAGTAACGAAGAATGTCTACCCCCCTGTCCTTAATCTCTTTCAGCTACTTCTTACAACTCAGTTTCCCTTTAAAATAAGTGAAACAGTTTTACAAGTTCTGACCAACATCTTTTTATATCATGATTTCTCAATTCAAAATTTTGTAAAAGGACTTCAGGTAAGACGACATTAATGTGTTTGAAATTTACAAATTGATTCTCAACAATTTGAACATCTTTTGAGACTATTAACTGTGCTAAGTCATTGTAAGTGACAAAATGTAAAATAAGTACAATGAATTCTAGTTATTTTATTCAAGGTTCTACCATTACTTTGCAGTAAAATGTAGGGATTACATTAATTAGAGTAACAATTTTTAAAAAGTTTTGTTGCAGTGATTCTTAAACATTTCAGGGATGGGCTGGAAGGCCTTTTTTTTTAAGAACTCGAGAGGTTGTTAAGAAACTATGTGTAAGTGGTCAGAAAACTTCTGTAATGCACTAGGAGTACAAATTTAGTTGTACATCCCATGTGTATTCACTGCTATTGCTGATTCTCCTTTAATATGTCAAGTAAAGTGAAAGGGGCCGGGGAGATGGCTCAGTAGAATAAGCACTTCCCTAGCAAGTGCAAGAGCCTGAGTTCAATCCCTGGTTCCGCAAAAAAAAATAAAAGTAAAGTAAAAATCATTCTTAGTTCTTGGGACACATAAAAATAGGTTGTATGCTACCATTTGATGAATCTTGCACATATATATGTATGCATGTGTGTTTACATTTATTTTGATATCAGGAATCATTTTCATCATGGTTTCATGAATTATCAAAGGTAATTCTTTAAAATATTTACTCTAGAAGACCCCCCCATCATCTGGATGTTGATAAGTTAATATTATTGCTTCTTTTTTTGATCAGCTACTTAAATTATCTTAGCAAAGTTTAGTCATTGTGAACACATGCTTGTTGTCAAATTTATTAAAACCTGTATTTTGGTAACCTTTATTTCAAAAGTGTAATAGGATAATACTCATCTTTGTATGGTGATTTTAAAATTATAAATTATGTGCTGCGGAGATATCTCAGTGGTCTAAGCATCTGCCTGCCAAACGCAAAGACCCAGGTTTGATCACTAGTACCACATGTGCTGGCCAGTCACTGAAACTGGGTGTTGGAGAGGGTGAGACAGGAATATCACTGTGAATGCAAGCTGCATAGCAAGACCCTGTACCAAATAAATGAAAGATTTTTAAATAAAGATTATAAATTATTTATTTTAGGAATTTTTCCTCCATATAAACATTTAATGTTTTTAGTGGTTAATGTGTGTTCTGTTTTTCAACATTGACTTTAAAAAATATTTCAAATTAAGACTTTAAAATTATATTAAGTAATGCCAACATACAATAATGTACTATGTTTGTTTCTTTTGTCATTCATTCATCTAGTTATGAGTATTAGTCAAGAGTCTGCAGTTATCCAAGTACTGTCCTGAACTATAGATGAACAGAAGCAAAACAAATCCCTACTTTGAATTGTTCATTATCTAGTGAAAGAGGCAGAAGAATAAATGCAAATTTACAGGTTATAGTTCTAAGTAGTCAGTGCTATGGAAAAGCACTGGATAATACTTTTAAGATTATAAATTATGGGCTAGGGAGATAGCTCAGTGGTCGAAGCGTCTGCCTGCCAAGGACAAAGTCCTGGGTTTGATCGCCAGTACCACATGCTGTGCTGGCTATTCCCCACTATGCAAAGATGAGTATTACCCTATTACACTTTTGAACTAAAGGTTACCAATATACAGGTCTTAGTAAACTTGACAAAAAGCAAGTTCCCCAGCAGAACTTAATCCTAGCCCACTAGGAGCCAGGCAGGTCAACCTGAGAAGCACATTCCTTGCAAAGGATGCTCCTTTGTTATGAGAAAGATGTTAAGTGTTTTGTGTCTGTGATTGACTTAAGAGTGTTGTATATGGAGAAGTTTAATGCTCGTGAAGAAGATTGGGAATAGAAATATTTATGTTTATCATTAAAAAGTGATGATAAAGTCCTGTGATAAGAATGAAATGTCACTCAGACAGAGTAAGGAAAGGGTAACATAAAACCCAGGAAGCTGACCATACTAGACCCAGCAGTAGAAAAGGAAATAAAAACAAGGAAACCCAAGGAAAGTGGAGTATCACTAAACTTTTTCAAGGGGGAAAAGTTTTCAGGCAATACAAATGGTAGCTTCAGATACTGCACCTTAAGAAAGTGAGTAAAAGAATCTTAATAGAGTTAATCTCTGTGTGTCAAGTTTTCCCCTCTATAGAATATGGGGATCAAGTTAGATGATTGTAGAGGTCCTGATGATTTTCTAAGCAGTTGTTTTGTGCTAGGCAATTTATTAAGTGTTTACATTGTCTGAATACTGTATATTTTTTACTAGCTCATGTTTGTGGTATATAATGTTTATATTCCTTGTGTGCAGTTAGTACAGGAACGTAACACATCTCAATTCCTTTTTTCATCCCCTTTCCATTCCCTTCCTTCCCTCCACCAATTTCTAGAAACCCCTCAACCCCCTTTTATGTATTTGGTACAGGGTCTCACTATGCAGCTCAGACTCCTAGTGAGCCTCTTGTTTTCTGCCTCCCTAGTGATGGGATTACAGGTGTGCGCCACCACACTTAGTCTCAGTCACAGTCTCAGTGTGCCTTAGGGTTGGTTGGCACAGCACAGAGGAGCTCGAACCGTGTGTATCTGCCTAATGTGGCACTTTAATCCACTGAGCTATGTGGCCAGCCCTGGTGATTTCTTTTTAATTAGTATATATTTGCCATACATAATGATCTCATTCATCATAGGGAATTTAGACCTATACATAATACATGTTAATTCTTTTTTCTCCTTTCCCTTCCTCAACCCTTCTCCACATTTATTTTCATATATGCTCTTCCATTTCTTCTTTTCCCTTGTCCCTTTTCTTCCTTTCTCCTCCCCTTCATTTCTTCCACTTTGATTCAAACATGTTCTTCCTAGTTCCCAGTATCTGTTTTCAATTTTGGTCCTTACTTACCCTTTGGGTTTCTCACACAAGAAAAATGATACTTATTTCATTAAATGATGCCTTAAAATTATGGAGGAAATTTTTTTACTTAAAATTATGTTCTCATGATGTATCTGTTTACCTATAAATCATTCAGGTTTATCTTTATGACAGAGTAGTACTGCATTGTATATAAGTACCTTATTTTGTTTATCCACTCATCTGTTGATGAACATATGGACTGTTTCCAGGATTTAACTATTATAATGATGTTATAAAATGTGTATGCAAGCTGGGCATGGTGGCGCATGCCTGTAATCCCAGCACTCGGGAGGCTGAGGCAGGAGGATTGTTGTGAGTTTGAGACCAGCCTGAGCTACAAAGTGAGCGTAAGGCCAGCCTGAACTGCATAGTGAGACCCTGTCTCAAAAAGACCAAAAATAAATAAATAAATAAATAAATAAATAAATAAATAAATGTGTATGCAAATGTTACTGTGTATGATGCTTTTAAGTCCAGAGGGGGACAAATAAAACGTCTAGTGTTAGTCTTTTGGGGAATCTTGGTACTGTTTCCATAGTAATTATTTATGTTCACACCAACAGTGAAGAAGGGTTTCTTTTTCCCCCACAGTATCACTGTGTTTGTTATTGATTGCTTTGTGGTAGCCATTCTTTCTGGAGTGTGATGGAATCTTAGTGTTGTTTTAATTTATATTTCTCAAAAGACTAGTGATATTGAGTACTTTTTCATATGTTTATTTGCTGTTTGTACTTTTTCATTAGAGAACTGACATTCCAGATGTCCTTTCTGAATTTAGTTTTTAAATTTGGGGGCATCTGAGGCTTGTTTGTTTAATTTCTTTATATATACTAGATGTTAGTCCTGTGAGGAGTAGTTGATGAAAAGTTTTTCCCATCATGTGGGTTATCTCTTAATTCTGTTTCTTTTTAATGTGATGTGATACCAGTTATTGATTCCTTGTAATATTTTTGCATGCAATCAAGGTTTTGTCCATGAAGTCTTTGCCTACATCTATATCTTCAAGAGTGTTGTCTATTCTGTCTTCCAGCAGATGGTTTCTGTTATTATATTTAGGTCTTTGATCCATTTCAAGTTTAGTTTAGTGCCTGGTGAGAGATGGGGATTGATTGATTGATTGATTTATTTATTTATTTATTTATTTATTTATTTATTTATTTAGTGTTTTGAGACAGGGTCTCACTATGCAGTTCAGGCTGGCCTTAAGCTCACTTTGTAGCTCACTCCTGCCTCAGCCTCCCGAGTGCTGGGATTACAGGCATGCGCCACCACGCCCGGTTGAGAGATAGGGATTTAGATTCAATCTTTGGCATATGGAAAGCCAGTTTTCTCAGGATAATTTTATTAAAGAGGCTTTCTTTCTGTGAAGATGTTTGGTCCCTTTGTGAAAAATAGGTAACTGAATGTGTTTACAGTTATTTCTGGGTCTTGTATTCTATTGCTGATCCTTAGATCTTTTTTTGCCAGTATCATGCAGTTTTTATCACAATAGCTTTGTAGTATAATTTCCAGTGAAGGTACTGTGATATCCCCTGCCTGGCCCTTGTTGCCCAGAATGCTTTTGCTATTATGCTTGTATTATGTATATTACTTTTAGGATTATTTCTCTAGTTCTATGAGGCATGCTTTCATATTTTGGTTTGGATTATAATTAATCTGTCTAGCACTTTGGAAAGTATGGCTATTTTCACTATTTGGTTCTGTTTGTCCATAAACAGGGAATATTTTTGCATTTTCCAATACCCTCTTCAATCTACTTTTTCACATTACTGTAGTTTTCAATGTAAAGGTTCACTTCCTTCATTAGGTTGATTCCTAAGTATTTCATTTTTATTGATGCTGTCATGAAAGGTCTTATTTCTCTAGTTTCTCTCAGTGAATCTGTTATACATGTATAGGAATGCTATTTATTTTTGAGTATTGACTTTGTTCCCTGCTATGCTGTCCAATTTGGTTGTTAATTTTAGGAGTCCTTGGGAATTTTCAGAATCTTCTATATAGAATATTATATCATCTTCAAATAATGATAATTTAAATTCCTTTCCTATCTTTATTTCATTTCTTTCTCTTGGTCTAATTGCTCTGGCTAATGTTTCCAGAAGTGGTAATAGTGGGTATCCTTCTGTTTTTGTCCATTCAGTATGGTGGTGGTTGTTGTTCTGTCATAGGTGGCTTTTGTCAGATTGAGATAAAAGATCTTCTGTTCCACTTCAGCATTTTTATTACATGGGTATTGAACTTGGTCAAATGTTTTTTTCTGCGTCTATTGAGATGATCATGTAGATTTTGTCCTTATGTCAGTTAACATATATCACATGTATTGATTTGTGTATGTTGAACCAGTCCTGCTTTGCTAGAATGCATCCTGCTTGGTGATGATGTACAATTTTTTTTTTTTTTTTTTTATGATTTGCTGTATTGTCTTATAAGTAACTTATTGAGGATTTTCCCATCTATGTTCATTAAGGAGATTGGTCTGTAGTTCTCTTTGTTAGTTGGACCCCTTTGGTTTTGGTATTAAGGTAATGATACCAAATTTATTCCAGGAATAAATTTAAGGGTATAGTTTCTCTTTCAATTTCCTTAAAGAGTTTGAGGAGTAGTGAGAAGGTCTTACAGAATTCAGCAGTGAATCCATCAGGACCTGGGCTTTTTTTCTGAACTTTTTTTATTGTTACTTCTTCAATTTCATTGACTGTTACCAAATATTTGAAAATTATCTTGTTGATTCAGTTTTGGTAATTCATATAGTCTTGATATCTGTCCATTTCTTCTGAGTTTTTCATCTCATTAGAGTGCAGATTCTCAAAGTAGGTGCTGATGATCTTTTGTATTTCTGCAGGATCCATTGTGATTTCACCCTTTTCACTTCTTTCCTTTTTTTGATGAAGTTGGCCAAGGGTTTCTCAGTTTTAATTAATCTTTCAAATAACCAACTCAGTCATTATGAATTGCTTTTGCAGGTAGCTAATCTATCCATTCATGGTAGTTTCTTTTAATTCATTTTCCAGAGATTGTCATTTTGACTTTCTCTTCAAAATTGGATCCTTAGCAATATTAGAGGTATCTAGCCATTTATGTGTTTTTACTGCTATTGTGACATTATTAAATATATTATTAGTGCCATAAATACTTTTGATTTTCTAAAAAAGACTTAAAATTGAGCAAATATTGGGCCAAAAATTACTGCCAAAATATAATAAATATATTTAATACTACGTTTCTTTCAGCTCTCTCTATTAGAACATTTTTATTCCCAGCCCTTAAGTGTTCTGTGCTGCAGTCTTCCAGAAGCTAAGAGAAGAATAAATTTTTTATCAGCTAACCAATGTGAAAATATCCGACGTCTTCCATCATTTAGAAGGTAACCAAAAAAAAAAAAGAAAGAAAAACATAATTAACACATATGAGCATTTGCAGAATAAGAGACTTTAGATCCACTTGTTTTTGAAGTGAAAGATGGGATAATTTTTTAATTTTGTGTTGGACAATATAAAACCATTGTTTTTTTAATGGTAGGGTTATTAAAATTTGCTATAAAGAAAATGTTTTTACAAAGGGACATGATTTGCAAGTTCTCTGTTTAGTTTTAGAAGTAACATTTTTTTATCTGGGATATATATCCTTTGCTTGCAATTAAACTATTAAGTATAGATGACTTAAGAAGATGAAAATTCCATTAAGCTAGGACTGTCACCTTGAGTTTTTATTTTGAGAAAAAAATGGGAAAAAAAAAGTATCCACCAATCTATGTAGTTATTTTTCCCCAATATATATAATTACACAGAGTGCTTAATATTTGTGTATGTGTGTAATATTAAACTTTTAGGTATGTGGAAAAACAAGCTGCAGAAAGGCAAGTTGCACTACTGACCAATGACAGATTTTTGAAGGTAGGATTGTGAATTTTGTGTTATTTTATTCTTGTTTTTCTCTTTATAGAAAAATACACACATTCTGTTAAATGTCATAAAATATATCTGTATATCCAGGTATTTGCACTGTGAAGTACATTCTCATTTAGAATATGAATATTAAAGATAAACTTTAACTCTAAAAGGTAAGGCTCAAGCTAGGGAGATAGCTCAACAATAAGTGCCTGCCTGGTAAGCACAAAGACCCAAGTTCCCTAGTACTACATTCTGTGCCGGCCTGAAACCAGGCATGGTAGCACACACCTGTAATCCCAGCACTGGGGAGGCTGAAACAGGAGGATCACTATGAGTCTGAAATGGATAGCTAGCAAGACCCTGTACCAAATACATAAATAAAAAAGATTTTGAGAGATAAGGCTCTTTTTTTCATTTTTTTTAGTATGTTCTGTATATAATGATTACATTTATGGGATGTTAGCACGTGTGTTCAATACATTAAAGACTTAAAAAGTATTAGCAAAAACACTAGATTTCTTTTATTGTCTCTTTTGGAAGCACTGTCACATCTATAGAGATCTGCTCTGTGGATTTCTTTTTATTTAACAGTTTTGAAATCTTCAGGCAGTCCTTTACAGGATGTCATAAATGAAAGCAGAGAATTCAGGCAGCTTTGACACCTGCTTCTAAATGAGTGTTGATGTGATATTAAGGTATGTATTTATAATATAATGCCAGGAAAGAATGAATTTAGAAAGCTGTAAGTTGACCATACAATATAGAGAATATCAGATGGAGATCTTTGTTTCTTTCTTGAATAGATAATACTTGAACATATTAAGGAAACAATGTTCAGAGAAAAGCTTCCCTCTTCTAAGTACACATTTCCCTTTCCTAGACATAATCAGTATTACTAGTTTCTTAGGTATCACTCTAGAGTTTCCAAATATGCAAGCAACTACATATATTTTAAGGGCTCTCTCCTTACAGAAAGTAAATGTACTATCTTGCATCTTGTTTTCTCTTGTGCTTAATCTTTAATTAATTAATTAATTTCTAATGTGTTTGGTATAGTGTTTCACTACACAACCCGGACTCCTAGTGATCCTCCATTTTTCATCCAGCCCCCCCCCCCCAGCACTGAGATTATAGGTATGTCACCACACCCAGTCTCAGTGGCTGGCTCAGCATGCCTGGGGGTGGCACTGGCACTGCTTATGGTGCAGAGGATTGAACCCCGGTCCCTGCACTTGCTTAAGTAGGTGTTTAGTCCACTGAGCTCTCATCTTCTGCTTAATCTTGAAAGTCATTCCATATTAGTACTAACGAATAACATAAAATGTATTTTGTTGAATGAATATATCTTCATTTTATTTAAAATGGACATTTAGAAACATGCCTTTTTTTTATATTCCTCATGCCTAAGAAAAAAATCTATTAGAATATTGTAATAAAATTAAGAGGAGCTTGAAGGTAAGCTCTAATGCTCTGTATGAATTTCCTGATACAGCTTTCTTATTTATGTATTTATTTATTTATTTGGCAGTGATGGGAATTAAGGTCACAGCTTTACATATGTGAGGCAAATGCTTTACCCAATTCATATCCTCAGCTGTTTTTGCTTTTTTTTTTTTTTTTTTTTGGCATAACCAGGATTGAACTGAGGCCCTTGCGCTTGCCAGGGAAGTGCTTATTCCCCTAAGCCATCTCCCTGGCCTTGGGTTTGCAGATTTTGAACACAGATTATATTTTATGTAGTTCTAAAAAGCAATTATCCTACATTGTAAAAAATCTCTAACAGTTTGCAAAACGTCTCTGTTAAATATTATTTTCATTGCAGTATCTACAGTGGGTCATAGTAAAAAAGTCAACTTTAGATTTAGTTCAGTACTCATTTTAATAATTACTATCTTTACAGAGCAAAATAGAAGGTCGTTAAACCTTAAGCAGGTTATTTCTGAGAGAAGAAATTTAAGAATCAGTGAGAATGGATATATTTTAGGTCTTTTAAAGATTGCCTAGTTACTAGTTACCAAGTATGTTTCTTGCTAGGCTGTTCTGTCATAGTGTATTTTCAAAAGCTATCTTTTTTTTTTTTTTTTTTTTTTGTGATATCTTTAAGCATTGAGACAATAATAGAACAGAATGTTAATGTATTACAAAAAATAGCCTGACATATTCCTATTTTTCAGTGACTTTCTGGATATTTCCTAAGCACTTATTTATATCAGTCCATTTGTTATTATCTTTGTATTCAAGATATACAATGAGAAATATGAAGAAATACAGTATTGTACTCTTGTCCAAAAAATTATCCAGGGTACCTGCCAAATTCAGAGGGCAGATGTTTATGAAAAAATTAATGTGTGTCTGTTGATTTTTCTAGCTTAGAATAAAATACCTTTGAATATTTTTATTGTCATTATGATGCTTCTTATAAATGTAAATATTAGTAAAAATACCATGATACTAATTGATATAGGGCAAAATTTTGCTCTTGACCTCAGAAATCTTGCATTTGAACTCCAGCTACTTATTAGCTATGTGTACTTTTTTAAAAAAATACCTTAATTAAACCTCAATTTTCTTGCCTATGAAGTAATTCCTACTTCATTTTTCTTTACTGTTAGTGATAAAGTTTATTCAGAAGGTGAAAGCAAGCTGAAAACATAGCTATAAAATTTTTTGTGTAATGCCACCATTACATATTTTTCAGTTCCATGTCAATATGAATATATAATTTTCTGTACTTTGTATTATACACATACTATATATAACATAGTCTACCATATTCTGTTATATAGCTATGCCTATTACTAGAGTTTTGTTTTTTATTTTGTATCCATTTTCTGTGTGCATATTTCTAAGAGATAAATCTCAAAAAATATATTCCAGAGAAATTTAAATTTCTATCTTGACTGTTTCCTAAAAACCTGCTTTGCTCCCTTTCCTGATGAACTAAACCAGTAGTTTTCAAATTTAGTTTCTGTTAGGATTACATAGTTAAAACATGGACTTTGGGGCTTTGTATTCAAGAATCTGCCCTGATGGCTCTAGAATAGGACTTAAGAAGCCGCCTGATTTAGGTGGTGCTGCTGCTTATCTGAAGACCATTCTTTGAGAATCACTTAGATTCTCTAACTGGGTTCAAGATGGTAAATTCTCCAACTCCTTCAGCATTATAGAACTGCAAGTTTTTCACTACTTCAAAGCAGCATGGCAGATTTGTACTTAATGAACTCCAGGAATGGGTTTTTTAAATTGTACTTTTAATTTCTAAAAAACTCAGTTCACTGAACCACGTACATCTGTAGAAGACTCACTAGGAATTTTACACTGAGGCTTTTGAAGGCCATGTATAACTGCTGAAATCTGTAAAAGTTCCGTGTTGTTTTGCATTTCTGAGTTGTACAGTGCAGCTGGGCACATGGTCAGAAGGTATACACTGACAAGTGGTAATCAAGTTTTCCTAATTTTGGCAGAATCGTTGGCACAAGGATTAATTTCAGCTTGCTGAATCTGTGGCTTTCAAAGCCTGTCAAAGGAGGTTAACCATATAGTCCTTAAAGTTCCTTTGGCCTTAGAATTTGCTGGTTTCATTTACTTTTTATTAAACAAAATAGTAATTGTTTCTAACTGATTAAATCATTTTGATTCCCAAGTAAAATTTTACATTGGTGCCAAATTAAGTTTGGCATATTATATGTAATTGACATTAAATTACTATTTTGAATTTCATGTGAAATAGGATGGGAAACTATTTTTACCATGTTTTACCCCAGAGTGTTGCTTTGGTAGTCCTTGCTTGTTGGCCATTTTTTTTTTTCTTAGAGTACTCAAATCTATGATTTGTGCAAATAGATTTCATGAAAAATAAGCTGTCAAAAGTATCTTACACAGAGCTTTCAAATTCACTGTAATTTAAAAGATGTAATTTTTACTACTGTTTGTGCCTGCAGTTTTATTTCAAGTCAGATATTAAAGAGTGCTTTGAAGAAGATTATATGGCCTCACATCTTATTTGCATAATTGCCATCATTATCTGATAATAAGAAAAATACTCTGCCTTGACACTGGGAAGGCTTTTTAAATTGTGAGAAACTCTTTTATACCTTATGTATAAATGTTTTGTTGGGGGAGGGATTGTTAACAGCTTTTGCCAATTAGGTGGCTTTTATTCATTGTCTCATTATGAGACATCTTTTAAGTCTCTAGATGAGAGTAACTTGCCTGTCTAAAAGTGTCACAATTAGTAAATGGTCTCTGGCATTAACATCCAGACTTCACATTAAAGCCCCATATACTTTGTAAAACACTTCATGGAGAATTAGTGCAAGCTCACAAGAGGTGTCAGAGGTTCTTTGTTAGTATTTGAGAAATCAGAAGTAGGGCTTTCAAAGATCATGGCAAAGTAAACAAATGATGAGACACTTTTAGGTAACCACTTGGTATGAAGCAACTTCTGCCTTTCTAGTGAGGCAACTATGTTATGCTACCCTGTGTACTGTTGCTTCAGTTAAAAAAAGGGAAACAATCCCCCCTTCTCCCAAAAACATATGGCTTTATCGTTATATACTTATATGTGTGTGCATGCACATACACACACACACACACACACACACACACGTATTTCTGAGCTGCTTTATTTAAAAATAAAAAAGCCCTAAAATTATAGCTTCTGCTGTGCTCTCTGCTAGCTACATTGTCTACATTACTAGTAATGTTCTGCTATTCATGTTGATCCTGTTCAGAAGAAATTACATAAATGGTCAGCATATATAATGAATAATGTCATATACTTTAAGGAAATCAATTTTTATAATTATATTCAAATCTTCCTTATGCTGTAGCTCTTTGGTATAGTTTCAACCCTTAGAGGATTAAACTTTGTGCTAGGCCATAAATGTGTTCAGTTCTTCATTTATATATTATTCTGTGTTTCAGTGTTTCTATACCTATTTGCCTAACCAGAGTTTAAATCCATCGAGAATGGAAAATCTTCAACTTCTTATAACTATGATAGATTACTATTACTAACCTAAATCAGCACCCTCGGTTTACAACTAAAGAACTGTAGCCAAGAGAAAAAGTCAGATAGCTGAGATCACAGCAATTAAAGGTAGAGAAGGGACTTCTCTGCATGCTTCTCATGGCGATTTGTGAACAGAAGGCACAAAATTAGTTTAGGAATCTGGTGAAGGCTTGCCTTTCATTTTTGTTAGCAGCTCTTCCTTCTTTTGATTGTCCTAAAAGGCAGAAAGAGGAGGAAAAGTATTAAGTATAATGAAAGCAAAAAGCTGTAATCTACCACACATCATTAAATGTGTGACCTATTAGAAAAATTTTAAAATAAATCAGTATTCTTTATCATGTTGAGGATGTTTCCTTCTGTTTTACAGTGACTAAGATTATTTCTGCTTGTTTTGAATTTTATTTTCTAAGTTAGAAGTTTTTGGTATTTTTAAAGCACTGTTTTAGTTGCATCCTGTAAATTTTTTTTTTTAATTTATTTTTTTATTTTATTGAAGTACGGATGCCGATCGGGCAGTTTTAGGACGCCTTAGCTTAGCAGGGCAGATTTGGTGGATTGGTGCATTGCAAGCTGTTTTCATACTATTTTGGTGTCGTACAGGGTGCATACATGATATTGTACTTGCAGATGTTGTTGTGGCGGATGTCTCTTATCGGTGAATAAGGAGTGTAGCTGTTTACTTATCTTGTTTTTTATACCTGAATTGTATAACAAAGAATTTCTTAACAGAATGAACTTGAACAATGTTTTTGTAAGTCTTTCAAAAGCCTGCTTTTTGAAACACTGTCACACTTATTCTCAAAATACAATCCTATTTTTTATTTTTTTTAATGTTACTTTGCTTCTATCTTTCAGGAATAAATGAATAAACCACTTAAATAAATCAAGTTTTTTAAAAAAGTTAAAATAAATAAATCAGTGAGCTACGCAGTAGCCTAGTGTGTCAGGAATTGGCAGCTTAACGCCAGCCTGTCATCACGTTCTGTTCTGATCTAAACTACCTAAGGTAGGAGTACAGAGAACAAAAGGCGGAAACAGGAGAAAACTAGCACTCATCCATCCGAGAGCCAAGAGAAAGCTATGGCTTAGTGCTCTCAAATATCTGTAATTACTAAGTTAAGTCTGGCAAACATTTCCAGCCAACATTTCTGACTAACAAGTAAGGCTTACTTAGATAATAAATGAGAAAATGTGTTTTTAGCTGTTCTCGCTTAATTCTAAAATTCAACATACTCTGTTTTTTTTTACACTGGATTAAGGACAATTTATTGTCTTTATGTACAGAACACTCAAGAGTACACTTAGCCCAGTTTAGTGGCCAGCTCTTTAGCCTTTGCTTTCTCCAGCTTGGCAATGCAAGCCACAGATTTTGGACCCAGAACGTTGCCTCCCCAGTGACAGCGGATATCACTGTATCTGTCATTGTAGTTGGTCCTAATGGCCTCCTCCAGCTTAGCCAGTGCACCTTTGTCTTCCCTAACAAAGCAGGAGTAAAGAGAGATGAACAGCTATCTTAGAGAGCTGCAATAACATCTACTATAGTTTGAAACAGAAGCCTTTTTGCCTCAGACAAAGCATAATGTTTTACCAGCTTTTAGAGATCAATGAATTGACTGAAGAGAAGAGATTATAAAATCTCACAGTTGTTTTCACATGCTTTCTTTAAATCTTCTTGAGGGTGCTCATTACCCCAGCCATACATTTCTAGATACAAAAGTGGCAAATGCTTGAAAATTAGAGAAGTAAATGCAGAAGCAAAGTATCATGGCAAATGTAATTCTTTCTTATTGTTTTTTCCTTACATTGGTGCTTAAGTTTTATGTGCATCTTGTCTTTGCCAAAGAAAATGATAAGGCCTATCATAAAAGATAGTGAATATTAAGAAATTCTTTTTAAATGTATTACAAAGACACATGGCTGTTAAATCCCCCTCAGAATACTTCTTGCTTTGAACATGCTTATCCCATAATTCTCAATACTTTCTGAAGCAGTTCTGGAAGTTCTCTTTCATGAGTATTTTTACAGAAATGTGATTTAAAAATGTAGTGAATGCTGCTGCAGCATGACATCCAGTAGGAAAGTTCCTAAAAATATTACAGTGTGTCCTCATCTACCTTATTCACCAGATCTGGCAACATGTGACTTTCCCAATCAAAATAACCATGAAAGTGAAGTTTTTTTTGTTTTGTTTTTTGGTGGGGGGTAACCAGGGATTGACCTCAGGCCCTTGTGCTTGCCAGGAAAGCACTTCTTCCACTGAGCCATCTCCCCGGCCCAGACATCAAGGCAGCTATGACAGTGTAACTAAAGATTCAAAATAGGTCTTCTAGAACTGGCTCAAAAAGTGGCAAGAAAGTGGATTAAATATGCTTAAATCAAAACGAAGTGCTTTGAGGAAGATAAATGACAATATGTCTTTTATTGTAGTATTTTTATTTAAATACTATATTTTTTGTCATACCTCATAAACTACCTAATGTAGGAACCAATTTTGAATGACAGGATTGATGAGGGTAGAACTGACAGACTTAAAGCATACTACACTTACGTGGCAACTCACAGCCTAATAAGATCGTGTGTTTTCTAGATCATATCACTTTTTTTAAGGTTAACTTTTAGAAGCTAAGAAATCTTACATTATTAATTCATATTTGTATCTTCATTTGAAAAATCAGAAGTATTTAAATCTAGGTCACATCCAGGAAGACAAATGGTTGCTCTTGTTTAGACTTAATGAACAGTGGCTGTCATTCATGAACATACTTCTTCATGCACCAAATATTTCTTGAGAACCTATTCTGTATGTGTTATTAATTTAGATGCTACAGTAAGAAAATAGAAATAAAGCAGATAAAGTATCAGCTTGTGGAATGTGCAGTCTACCAATGAGACAGACAAGATAAATAAGTAAAATAACTATTCTAGTATAAATGGTGATAGTGAAAGGGAAAATGAAGTTTGATGTGCACTGGGAGAGAAATTAAAATTTTGGGGTAAAGGCCTGACTGTGAGAAAGTGAATTATGAGTTAAGACTTATAAGAGTAGAGCTTGGCTTGTAAGAATTTGGAGGAAGAAAATTCTAAGACATCAAAGAGAAAGGAACTGAAGTTGGAATGCCATATTAGAAGAAAAATTAGAAGGCTACTGTGTATTTGCTCCTTGTTTCTTATAGCAGGGAGAACTGCAACTCTTGTGATTGTCAAAAGTCAGTAAAGACCAAGTAGTCTTCATGTTTCAGTAATAAAGAATGTGAACAGGTATGGTGATGCATGCCTGTAATTCAGACATTTGTGAAGCTGGAGCAGGAGGATCACTGTAAGTTTGAGGTCAGTCTAGGCTACATACTGACTTCAGAGCCAACCTGAACTAAATGTGAGACCCTGCCTCAAACCCCGCCCCGAAACTGTAGTTAACAGGAATCATCTCAGACATAGTTATGAAGTAAAACAGCAACAATTATGACTAGTATACAGAAAACATGAATGAGAAAAAAATCTAGTGAAGCCTGGGAGATGGCTCAGTGGAATAAGTGCTTCCCTGGCAAGCACAAGGGCCTGAGTTCAATCCCTGGTTCTGCCAAAAAAAATAAAATAAAAAATAAAAATCTAGTGAATACAAAGTAAGATTAATATCTTAATAGGTTCTGTGTTTGCATGTACATAATGTGTTACTGTAGCAAATTAAATGAGAAATTCTTATATTAAAACTGCAGGTTGGGGGCTTGCCGATTAGATCAATTGTTTGAAGCGCCACTTGGGCAAACACAGTCCAGTCTCAGGGGACCATGTCAATCCCCAGCTCCACAAGCCACACCATACCCATCCTTAAGGCAGCCTTAAATAGCAAAAAAACCCAAAAAACTGCAGGTTTTAGGGGTTGGGGAAATAGCTCAGGGGTATAAGTGCTTGCCTTACAAGCACAAGGTCCCCAGCTCCATCCCCACCACCACCAAAACTAAAACTACAGGTTTTAATTTATAAAATAATACTTACAAAATGCATTAGAAATTGTCCTGGCTTTGGTAGATGTGCCAATTATTAATTTAGGTGCTAATGTAGAAATAAAACAGACATAACTCTGTAATATGGAGAACTCAGGACTAGTTCTATGAAAATCATCATTTCTAATGCTTTCTGTTACAACTTAATAAGAGCAAAGATATAGCAGAGAAATTTTTCTTAGGCTATGAAGTCAGTACATGAGACAAACTGGGATGGTCACAATCACTGAAAAATCCATGACAACAGAATCTCTCCCCAGTAGTCCAGCAGGGTTAGTTTTTTCCTTCAATCTGGAAATATCTTTCCATTTCCTACTTGAGCATTAGACAAAACATAGCTTGTTTGGGGCGGGGGGCATTTTTAAACACTTGAATTTCATTCAACACAGAATCATATCATGTGAAGGAATAAAAATACCTGAGAGGAGAGCACGTTCAGATCCCTGGACTCTCTATCCAGGTCATATTTCTCAGACTGCAGCATTGCCTGGAATTTTTTTTCACCTCATCTGAATAAATTGAATGATGATATTCAGATTTGTTGCACCACCCAAGTACTTGTAGATACATGTGCTCTACAAAGCAAAAGAAAATAGGTAGAACAAAAATAGTGTAAGGTTTTGTCAGAGAAGGATATTCCATTGTCATTTAAATAGTGTAGGTGAGTGAATTCAGCAAAATAAAGGAGATACAAATGAACTACCATTTTGTATCTGTATATTCAAAATAGGATAGATATACAGCTCCATTCTCTTAATTCAATAAATAGAAAGATTTGTTCTAATAGTGTTTGTGGACAGGATATCATATCTGCATCTTGTACAATGAGTATACAGTGTATTAATTATTGAAACTGTGCTAGTTATCGGTTTTGAAACTCATTGCTATTTGTTTCTCAACATAATTTTTTAAAAAATAGTTTAAGGACTGATTGTTATTCAGTAACAGATCCCTTTTCTTCTTCCTGCATTTCAAATGTATTTTAGTATATACCACAGCAAACAATAGCTTTTTACAATTTCATATTTTAGCTTACAGTAACAAATTATTTAAAAGTACTCTATGATTATGACTTTTCTTGAAACCTAAACTTTTAAGAAATATTAATTAACTTGAACGATAGGAGGAAAAGCATCTTGAATCCCAAGAGCTTTTCTTTCATTTGTGCTTTCAAATAATGACCCAAACTTTGTTGGCCAAAGCATTTATTTCTAGATGAGTTAGAGTTTGTAAAAAATATATCAGATTTGCTTGAATTTGTTGATAAATGAGGTGTTATTTTGTGCATGGTTGTCACTAAAAATAATCTACGCGAAAGGCACAGCTTAGTGTGGTGACAGTGTGCTTCCAGAGCTGTTGGTGATAACAAACAGCCTGCCGCAGCATGCCCTCTGTGTTGCTGCTACCATTGGCCTAGTAGTTGAAGTCCTTTGTTTCACTTAGAGGAGAAAACAATATGAAGAGCATGCAACCAATTATAATCCTTGTAAGGTGTTGCAGGAGTAAGCAGTTATAGAAGGAACTGAGTATTGAAAATTTCTAAACAATTTCAAAGCCCTGTGTAAAGCATAACACACGCTCCATGGCCTTTTGAAACTGATTTGTAAGATTAGTTAACCAATGTATCTTTAAGATACAATGCCTCATATTATACTTGCCAGGTTATAAATTATTAAACTGTGTCCTTAGATTTCTCCTTTTTATTTTTCTTTCTCAAGTAGTAAGTTGAGTGAAAGTCTGATTGGACAATCTCAGGTACGAGATCTATCAAAATCACACACTCATGCAGTACTTTAGGAAATCGTACTCAGACCTTCATTAACTGTTGATTAGGTTGGTACAGTACACTCTGGACATCTCCTCAGATGCCATTAAGGCTATATTCGACCCTCCCTCTCCTTTTCTCACTCTGTCCTATAGCATCTATCAGGTGATTGATACAGACAGGCATATGGTAAGTTGCTGTCTTGCACACATGTAATTTGGAGGGTCAAGGTATTGTAGCAGTACTAGAGGTATCTAAGGAAATTAAATTACAGTAAAAATTCATGTGTGTGTACAGTATCACCAGACTTAATACTAAAAATAGCCAGCCTTTATCTTGGTATATTTCAGATTCTTATGAATTAAGGAGGCTAGTTGTTAGCATTGAATCCTTTCATTGATTTTTCTATAAATTAGGCATATATATATGTATACATGAAGTAGATTTTTTTTTTTTACTGCCTTACACATTGATAGTTTTTTTTTTAACTGCATCATACATTGATTTTTAGGAGGAAACACAATCATTGCTAGAAGACCTGCATATCTACCATGTGAATTACTTCCTGGTTTTGAGATGTCTTCATAATTTCACCTCTTCTCTTCCCAAGTATCCACTGGGCCGACAGGTAGATACAGCTTTCTCATTTGGAATCTACATATTAGTAAGAATAGTATTTTCTGTAGCAATCAGGCATTAGAATTTGAAATGGAGCCAATTCTTACAGTAATAGAACAATTCCAGCTACATATACTACTGCTTATTGAAACAGTCTGTTTTGTTCTGATGGTCACAGCTAGAAATAGCTACTTGAATTCCAGTGATAATTTGCCCCCTACAATGTATTTGTATTAAGGCACTTAAGCCTTTCTTGTTAACAGAGCCAGTTTCTTATTGTTAGTGATCTAGAAAAGGGAATCTGCTTGAGAAAATGGTTAAGTTTGCATTACACCAGGAATTAAAAGAGTCCCACTCAGCTGAATTTGGGAACCATCTGTAGAGTAAATGATAATGGAAAAATTCTTAATTTTTGGATCTTTCACAGAGAGTTTTAAAGAACAAATAATATGTAGCAATTATTTCTGAGGTGAAATAACATTCAGAATACTGAATATTCTGCCATTGAATATTCAGTAAGCACTTCCATCATTTTTATCATTTGTTTGTTATAGAGTGGCTGGTTATATCATTTAATCCCAATATAGCTTGTTTTACTTTTATGTAAGTCATATACTTATAGCTTCTGATCTGTGTGATACATTCCAAGCCTGTTGTCATCTAAAGAAAATGATTGTGACTTTTGTTTTGTTTTGGTATTTATTATTGCTTTTTTTTTTTTTATGTAATTAGTACAGGGTCTACAGGGTCTCACTAAACAGATCAGACTCATAGTGATCCTCCTGTTTTCAGCCTCCCTAGAGCTGGGATTACAGGTGTGCACCACCACGCACAGTCTCAATTGTTGTCTCAGCAAGCCCTGGGAGCAGGTCCGCTGAGCTATCTGGCTGGCCCTATCTTGTTTTTCTTTTATTTTATTTTTAGAGAGTCCCCCTATGTAGTTCAGGCTGACTTTGAACTCACTTTGTAGGCCAGGTTGCCCTTGAATTTCCAGTGATCCTCTGGGCTCAGGCTCCTGAGTGCTGGGATTACAGGTATGCACCACCATGGACAGCTGTTTGTTTTTAATAGCTTAGATTTTTTTAGTATTGACCATGTATGGTTTTGCCAATTTAGTGTTTCATTTTTGTTTCTCACAAGTGTTGCTCACTTACAGATCAGAGAGTTATACTGCACATGTTTAGAAAAGAACATATGGGATTCAGAGGAGTATGCATCAGCCTTGCAGCTGCTGAGGTAATTTTTTCATTTTGTTTTCCTTTTTTGTCTACACTTAAGTCTGCCAATAACACCTTCCTCCAGAACTCTACTTGCCAAAAAGTTTCATAAGTAGCCATATTGTGTCTTAATACTTGTGTCATTGTGTTTTTATGTAGCAATTATCATTCTTTTGCTGGTCTTACCTTGTTTTGAGCTAAGGGTTTTTAAAGGGAAGCTTGTGATTATTTGGTGAAATACTGATACTCTTAAGAAGAGAGCTTACCCACAGATCATTTGAATCCAGTTAGATTGAGATAATGGTAGAGAAAGTAAGTCAGGGAGGGAGAGTTTACTGCAACATAGAAACAGGATCACTGGGCTTGCATATCCTTTGAAAGCTTCCATTAGAAGCAGTAGGCAATAGGCAGTGGTCTCGTTATGTTGTTAAGTTGGTTTTGTCCACATTAACAATGGCTTCTCATCATATAATATAAATATGTATTATTAGGAAGTATTAAAAATCACTATCCCAGGGGCTGGGGAGATGGCTCAGTGGAATAAGCACTTCCTTGGCAAGTGCAAGGGCCTGAGTTCAAACCCCGGTTCTGCAAAAAAAAAAAAAAAAAAAAAAAAATCACTATCCCTGAAAAATAATATCTTTTGAAGTTATAATCATTTACACCATTGGATTTGCTTTTTATTTATATATATGATAACTTTTTAGTCATCTACAAAAATAATGACCACTCAAATAGTGAGAAGGAAAAATCAAGTGTGAACTGGGTTTTTACATACAGTCTTTTTTTTTTTTTTTTTTTTGTCTTTTTGAGACAGGGTCTCACTATGCAGTTCAGGCTGGCCTTAAACTGACTTTGTAGCTCAGGCTGGTCTCAAACTCACAACAATCCTCCTGCCTCAGCCTCCCGAGTGCTGGGATTACAGGCATGCGCCACCACACCCGGCTCTACATACAGTCTTATACTTGTCCTTGGTGGTTATAAATGCTTATACCAAATCTGCGAACTGAGTATTTTTTAGATCCTGTTTCTTCTAGGTCCACAAGTAAAGAACAGATGGGCACAATAGGAGGCAAATTCACCCTTAAATCACTTTAAGTCCAGAAATTAATAACACAGATAATAGTGCAGGTGCAGTGTAAGATAAGAAACTAATTTCATGCTATTTGGAAAACAACTTCCCATGGAAAGTCAATTGCCACTAAAAACTGTGTTTTATTGTATTTTTTAAAATCCTAATAAATGATTTCTATGTATTTATAAACTTGAGCTAAAATAATTTAGTATAGTACATCTTCAAGGTAGATAATGTTACCCATGCTTTAGTCCTGGGGAACTGAATCATGGATAAGAGATTGACTTGCCTGATATTACTTAGCAGTTGGTGAAATCCACATCCTAAGCCAAGTATGACTTGAAGCTGTTTGTATCATGTTACTCACTGCCAAGATCTAAAACACTTAAGGAGATACAGTAAAGGCTCTGGGTCCAATGTCCAGTACTATACAAAAAAAGAAAAAAAAAACAGCAAGAACAATATTTTTTTCACATATTGCATATAATAATATTTTTTGAGGCCGGGGAGATAGCTCAGTTAAATAAGCACTTCCCTGGCAAGTGCAAGGGCCTGAGTTCAATCCCTGGTTCTGCCAAAAAAAAAACCAATCTAGATAGTGAGAAAAAAAGAAAAAAAAATTAAAAAGAAAATGGAAAAAGCAATATAAAAATAACCATGAAAAACAGCAACAAAAAAAAAGACACCCAGCCAGACAAAAGGGATAACTAGTCAGACAAAGAAAAGTAAAAGTAGTAGGGCCAGGAATAAGCGCCTGCCTGCAAGTACAAGGTTCTGAGTTCTATCCCTGGTACCACAAAAAAAAAAAAAGTAAAATTCAGGCTGTGAATGTAGCCTGGTAGTATAGTGCTTGCCTTTGATGTAAAAGGCCCTGAGTTCAGTCTTAGTACCAGAAAAACAAATTCATAAATAAATTAACTGTAAAACATAGCAAAATTTCCTGTCCACAGTTCTGTGATAGTGTTCAAATCAGATCTCAGAAATGTGCTGCGTACTCCAAGCAGGTATGCCATGGGAGTTGGACTGAGTATGCAGCTGATCCTGGTCTCTGGAAGTGGGGGCTGGGCCTGGTCTTCTGGTGGTCTTTATGTCTGTCCCAGGAACTGACCTTCCCAATTTATTAAGGATGAGAAGTTGCTATCTGTTAGGCTCAGCATCTGGTGTTTTATACTGGACCATGACTGAGTTCTCTCAGAGCCTTTGATAGAGAACAGCGGGCCCATCCATTTCTGTATCTGCATGTCTGTGTACTGGAGTACAGTGCTGGCTCACCCAGCTTACCAACTCCTGGCTCATATTTTCACTGCTGCTTCAGACATTTCCCACCTGCCAGCCAGTAAGAGCCTGCACCAGGGTTATTCTGACTGGATTTCCAGAGTTCTTAACTTAAGAAACATATAGAATTAGCTGAACCTAAAAGATACTGCACTTACACTAGTAGCAGTGGATTCTTGGCTTGGAGATAAAGTAATTCAAAAATTTGCCCTGTTTCTTAGAGAAATTTACTGTCTGTTCTCTCCATCAATTGAGAATTACTCATCTGGAGTTACCCTATTTTCTTTCAAAGAAGGAAACCAAGAGCAGAAACATTAGCTATGTTTCTCTAATTGGTAAATCAAAAACTTAAGTCTGAATCTGCAAAGTGTCATGTTTTCCATCCCTATTTCAGTTATTTGAGAAGTGATAATACAGTGGTACCTCAGTTCATGAACTTAATTCTTTTCCATGATTCTGGTCACAAATCAAATTGGACAAGATCCAGAACAAATTTCTCCATAAAATCAGTGTTAAACCTAAGCATTGAATTTGATTTAGTTCTCAGCTTATTATTTCTGGAAAGAATTAAGTTCTTGTAAAAGGAAAGCTGTTTGCCTGGTAATCCATGTTTAGATGATGTATATATTTCTCAAATGAGCCAGTAGGGTGAATGAGCTTCTTTGAACTCAAAACACCTTACCCACTTCCTGACATTAATCATCTGTAGTTAGCTTTCCCATTTCTGGAACACAGTTCCTAGCACCCACTGCTTAAAAGATGTGTAATTTAGCTCCTAGTTTCTGGGATTCAGTTGATGGTTGGTATCTCTAAGGCAGAAAAGTAGCATGGTTGAAGAGCATGGTAGAGCAAAGATGCTGCAGTCATTGTGGCTGAGAAGTCAGGGAACCAGTGTAGGAGAGGAACAGACACAGACTCCAAGTCCATGCCTTCATGAACTACCCAGAAA
Source organism: Ctenomys sociabilis (assembly GCA_004027165.1). NCBI lineage: Eukaryota > Metazoa > Chordata > Mammalia > Rodentia > Ctenomyidae > Ctenomys > Ctenomys sociabilis. The sequence goes on from PVKA01008827.1 coordinate 69,242, forward strand.
CACCAAGAAGTATATACGCCCATCAGTTTCTAGTGCATAGCCCAAAGCTAGTCAGGTTGATATTCACCTTAACCACTGTGTCTGTCCCCTTGTAAACTTCATACTCAAGCACATCTCCTTCAACCAGAATTGTTCTCCAAATAAAGACAATAGCTAGCTCCTAATTCCACCTCCCATAATGTAACTATCCTGCATCAACTGAAAAGGCACTGGTTTCTTCTCTTTCAGTACATACATATTTAGTACTGATCCTGTTCTTCTAGAAAACTAGCCAAAATATCATCTCAGCACAGGGTGCAGACATACAAATGAAGAGTCACTGTGGTACTAAGCATAAGCCAGATGTGATGGTGCTGTGGTATGGATGTGGTTTGTCCCCCAACAATTCATGCCTTGGACCCTATTGTATTTCTAAGCAATGGCAGAACTTTAGGATTTGGAGTCTATTGCAAAGTTACCAGACTCTTTCCTCAGAAAGAATTAATGTAGTACCTGTGTGATAGGTAGTATTTGCCTGTGCCTCTCCCATCCCAGCTCAAATGTAAGTTCTCTGAGGAAGCAGTTCTTTTTGAATTTACCAGAGTATGCCTCAGAAACTCAGAATGGTCCCTCACATGTAGTAAGCCTTTAATATATGTCTGTTGAATGATTGAATAGATAAAAGACTTAATAGGTTGAAACTCCATTTTGAAAAATGCTAGTTTATTTTTATTTATTTATTTATTTATTTATTTATTTATTTTTTTTTTTTTTTGTCTTTTTGAGACAGGGTCTCACTATGCAGTTCAGGCTGGCCTCGAGCTCACTTTGTAGCTCAGGCTGGTCTCGAACTCACAACAATCCTCCTGCCTCAGCCTCCCGAGTGCTGGGATTACAGGCATGCGCCACCACGCCCGGCAAAAATGCTAGTTTAATAGCTGTTCTTAATGCTTAATATTGTTTGAGTTTATTGGAATTATTATATAAACAAAGTTAGATGTCTTTTTTTGGAGGAAAGATCTCCCTGGTTGAGGCTGCCTTGAATTCACTACATAGCCCAGGCTGGCCTCAAACTCTTGGTGTTCCTCCTGCTTCACTGTCTCAAATGCTAGGATTATGTATATGAGCAATAAATTTCCTGGAATGAATTAAACTTTTAAAATCTTTAAAAGTAATTTTGTTTAGGTAGAATTGATTCATCCAAAGTTCTTGCTGTAGGGCTGGCAAGATAGCTCAGTGGACTAAAGCGCCTGCCTAGACAGGCTGAGGTAAGTGCAGGGATAGGTGGTTTGATCCCCTGGCACCACATGCTACACCAGCCCTGCCCCCAGGGTGGCCTAAGCCAGCCGGAGTCTGGGCATGGTGGCACATGCCTGTAATTCTGCACTCCTGTAATCCCAGTGCTGGGGAGGCTGAAAACAGGAGGATCACTACAAGTCCGAGCTGCATAGTGAGATCCTGCAACGACCAAATGCATTTAAGGAAAAAAAAGTGTTTGCTTTTCTTCTCCATGGCTGTACATCCTAACAGGGCTTGTTATACTCTATGTTTTGTTTTTTTTTTTTCTTTTGATGGAATCAGGGATTGAACTAAGGCCCTTGCACTAGCCAGGCAAGCATTTATTCCATTGAGCCATTTCTCCGGCACCCTTTATACTCTATTTGTAGAGGGTCAAACCACACCATACTGTCAGCTCTTTGTGAGATGTTAGGAATTCTGCCTCATTCTTTATTTCAACTCACTGCACATGTTCAGTAAATAGTGTTGGACTTGTAGAGGAACAGGTCACTTTGGTCTTTATAGAAGAGTGTTCTCCATAGTTAAGATAGACATACAGCTACATTCTCTTAATTCAATGAACAGAGGGAACTGCTCTAATAGTGTTTGTAAATAGGATACCATGTCTGCATCTTATACAACAAATAACCACTAAGAAAACAATATGCAATGTATTAATTTATGAATACTAATTTGATTTGAA